>CAUYON010046866.1:0-69068 GCA_963573935.1 Arctocebus calabarensis
TGAGAATATCCTGGAGAGCTGGTTTAGTTATGGCAAATTTCTTCAACATGTGGATGTCATTAAAGTATTTAATTTCTCTGTCATAAATGAAACTCAGTTTAGCTGGATACAAGATCCTGGGTTGAACGTTATTTTGTTTTAGGAGATTAAAAGCCGATGGCCCTTCTCTTCTTGCTTATAAGGTTTGATCAGAGAGATCTGCAGTTATTCTAATATTCTTCTCCTTGTAGGTTATAGATTTCTTGTGTCTGGTTGCTTTCAAAATTTTCTCCTTCATATTAACTTTAGTGAACTTAATTATGATGTGCTGGGGGATGCTTTATTCAGGTTGAGTCGTGCTGGAGTTCTGAAACTGTCTGCTATCTGAATTTCAGAATCTCTTGGCATGTCTGGAAAATTCTCTTTCATAATCTCATAAAGAAGAGACTCTGTGCCTTGTGAAGCCATTTCATTGTTTTCAGGTATCCCTATAAGGTGAATGTTGGTTTTCTCTGAGTTATCCCAGAGCTGTCTGAGAGAATGATCTGTTTTTGCCTTCCATTTCTCTACCTCTTTGTCGGTTTGGGAGGGTTCAAAAGCTTTGTCTTCCATGTTAGAAATCCTTTCTTCTGCTTGCTCAATTCTGTTGCTGAGGGATTCTACTTTTTTCCTCAGATCTTTGAGGGCTGCCACTTCTTGTCTCAGTTTGTCAAAATCTTTGGTCATTTGGTTGTTGAATTCCTTGACTTCTTGAGACAATTTTTGAAATGCACCCTGAATTTTTAAATCCAACTTTTCCTCTATTTTATTAATCTTGTTTGCAATCCATATTCTGAGTTCGATTTCTGTCATCTCAGCCATCTGTTTATGCATAGGATCCTCACTTGTGTCCGCCAAATTGTTCCTTGGGGGGGTTGACCTACTCTGGTTGTTCATGTTTCCATAGCTTTTCTGTTGATTCTGCCCCATGATTAATTTTACATCATTTGGCTGGATGAGTAGATAAGGACAATTTGGGCTGGGAGTTCTAGGAGTAGTGATTGACCAGTCCTTTGCTTGAAAGCTGGGACTGGTGTCTGTACCCTTTTCCCCTAGAGTTTTGCCAAGGACCCATAGAGTGCTACTGCTTGTGAAACTGGGGACCTCTTGGTGTAGTGGGGTTAAGTGACTCTGTCTTATTTTCAGCTGGTCTTTGTCTTACCCTAGAGAATCTGTTACTCTGGATTGAAATCTGAGCTGTGAAGAAATGCCAGCAGTTAAGTCACCGCATCCTCCACAGGCAACAATTGAAAAAGCCAAATGAAACCTTCCCACTACTACACATCCAGGGTACCACTTTGGAAAGTCCTTGGGTGATTGGCCCAGTGGAAGAGGTCCTAATCAATTGTCCTAGCCAGCACTGATCTCAAATGGAAGAGTTAAAAAGTCTCTGGCAACTAGATAGCAGGGACCTGCTGGGATCTCTAGTATAACTCGCTCCAGTGCTGTGGGCTCAGGAGGACCCCCCCCTCAGGAAGTAGATTAGTCGGGAAGGTTGATGCCTCCTTCCCCACCTTGCCCCTCTGTCACACCCAGTCGGTGGAAACAGTTGTGATCCAGTTTCCTCCAATGAGCAGATGCTCTAGAGGTTTGCGCCTGCCTGGGTCACATTGAGGTCTGTGGCTCCTCAACCAGTCCACTACTCCCTGTCAGTGTTTGGCAGGGGTAGGTGAGGCGTGACAACCTGGGTACTTGATAGGGGCTGGTGCGATTCACTCAGTTCCAGCCCTGTCCCTGATTGATGTTACTGCTGGAACAGAACAAGTTTGCAGAATTTTTTTCTGTCAAGGCTATTTTCCCTGATCAGACTTGGGCTGCAAACAGGTCTGATTCAGTTTGTGAGTTCCAGCTCTTTGTCTCAGCTTTCATCCCCTGAGGGCCAGGTGAGTCTGAAGGTAAGCAAACCAACCTCTGCCCTGGTTGTCAGCTGACTCTGCATGTATTCTAATCCCTGTGCTCTGTCCTGGCTGGTACTGGCTCAGGCATATCCTTCATGTGCCTTGGTTGTCGGTCCACTCTGCTGGTGGCTACCACTGGAGAAGCCGCCTGCTTCCCCTGGCCACCCAGAAGACCAGGAGCATCTCCTCAAAACATCCCCAGGGGTGAGAGCCCTCCTGCCATTGTTCCCGCAGCTGCAGTTTTTTGCCTCAGGGGACCTTTTTCCAGCTGGGTCACCTCTTGGCTCATTTTCCTCTCACCACTCCTGAGCTGGAAAATCAGCATAGATGAGCAACAGTCCGTGCCTCATCGGCACCCCTCAAGAAAATCTCGAAGAATCTGGACTCTGTGGGGGACAGGCCTCCATTCCTCGGGGTGAGAGTGGAGGGGAATACCAGGAACTCCAACTTGCAGGTAGAGAGTATATACAGTTTTATGGCTGGTGGGAGAGTGCCGTGGCACCCTAGTAGGGGAAGGAGGTCTGGTTTTTAGAGGGTCTCTCCCGTGGGGTAGAGTGAAAGGACATCTGAACTCTGCTCGCTTGTTTGTATGGAGGTATGGAGTATACTGCCAGCCGCTCTCATGGGGGAGGGGACACCCATCTGCTTGGTGGTGTGCTGTGTATCTTTTTGTTTGTGACCTCGGGGTCTCAGGTCACCCCAGCAGGGTTGATGTGTGCTCTTTGACCTTTTCTTTTGGCTCCGATCCAAACTATCGGCTTTCTTGCTGAGATTCTGTCCTTTAACTCTCCTTCTGGACAGGAATCTCTGCCTAAAGTGGGCTACAGATCGCCATCTTGGCTCCTCCCCCCTGCTATTGTAATTTTTATTTCACTCATTGAATTCTTCATCTGTAGGCATTTTTTTTTTATGATAGCTATCTCTCTGTTAAGTTTCTCATTTGTATCATGAAGTGTTTTTCTGATTTTGTTGAATGGTCTGTGTTTTTTTTTTTTTGTCATTGAGTTTCCTTAAGATAATTATTTTGAATTACTTTGATGGCACGTGGTTAATTTCCTTTTCCTTGAGGTTATTGCTATAGAATTATTATGTTCCTTTGATGCAAAAAGTAACTGTCCTTACTTTTGCATGTTATTTATATTCCTGAGTTGATGTCTATGCATCTGGTGGAATAATTTCCTCTTCCAAAGTTTCTAAAGTATCTTTTGTAGAGAAGGACTTTCACTTTTAGTTATCTTTTAGTTGCAATTGGGAAGGATGTAGTTCCAGGTAGGTGCAGTGGTGTAGTCTCAGTGAAGCTTCCTTGGCTGTGTTCACTATCAGCAATGTAAGTTTGTGGTAGTGACAATTGTAGTATAGGTTGTTAATATTCAGTAGTGCTGGATTTGGTGTACAGGAGCTTAGAGTGGCTGTGGGATCAGGGTCCTGGTTTCAGTGTCTTGGGTTGGATGTATCTTACTTACAGAGCCAGGAACTGTGACACTTCCTAGCATCTTGGTTCAGGGGATTGGGCTGCAGTTGTGATTCTACCCCTGGGAGGCAGGACACAGTCCTGGCCTGACTCTAGGGAAGAAGAGGTGTTCTGGAAGTTTGAGCCTGAGATGCAGGATACAGGTGCAATTCAGGAGCCTGAACCAATAGAGCTCAGTAAAACTCAAGTCCTTGGGGATGTGGCACCATGCAGTAGTGACTTTAGACCCTGCGATGGTGGGACTTGACAGTATCCCTCACTCTGTGAGGCCAGGTGCAATAGAAGCAAGTACCTGGAATGCCCAAGCACAGCTTTTGTTTTCGCGCTGGGAGGCAGGGAGCAACACAGTCATCACTATCTGGGGAGATTCTACTCTCTGGGGAGCTCATCAGCTGAGAGTTTAGGGAGCTAGTGAGTTCCAGGGAAGCAGGGTAGTAGAGATGTTTGGCCTATAGGGCAAGATGTCTCAACTAGCCACTCCTCTGTTTCTTTGGGACACGCCATATTACATCATCTCATCCTGGGCTGTGTGACTGCTTAGCTTATCCAAGGTACCAGTTCCCTGGGGGGTAAAGTGATGCTTCAGCTCAGGCCCAGGAGGCTTGGCTCTTCTAGGCAGCCCGGGCACCTTTCTCTGGGTTGCAGGGCTCCACCAGAGCACTGCTTCCTTGGGAAGTACTGTACAGTCTCAGCTCAGACCCCTAGAGGTGGGATGCAGTTGTGGTTGAGAGAAGTAGATGGAATGGTTCTGTCAAAACACTATTTCCCCAGAAGGGATTGTATAGCTACAGCCCCAGCCCAAGGCAGTCAGGGAAGGGCTAGGTTGAGCAGGTCCACCATTGCTTGGCCCCATCCAGAAGCATGTAACAATTGCTTGCTGGTTGGCATGGGAATGTTAAGCCAGTAAGTGGGGGTGGTTTGATAGTGGTTTAGCCTCAAAAATAAAGTGGTACTATGGCTACTCACTCTGGGATGTGACACATTCTAGCATTAGTTTCATTTCTAAAATGACACAGTGCAGTAGCCATGAGGGCCACAGAAGTCAAGCTCCCTCTGGAGGAAGCACAGTTTTGTGGGGTCTAGGCAGCTCCTTCAGCTGGGCTTAGTGCCTGTGAGGATTGCAAGGGACGCCAACAGTAAGCACTGTAGGTCACCAAGGACTCTTGACTGAGGGGGTGGGGGAAAGGGTAAATAGAGCTGCTCTACTGCTGCTTGGACCTACTATGAAGGTTTTACAGCAGCTTGCAATTTGTCTTGGGGGTTTCCAGCAACTGAATGGGGTGGTTTGGGGTAGTGATTTAGCCTCAGAGATGAGGTACCATGTTCCAGGATGTCATAGTGCAGTAGCCATGTCAGCCACAGGAGTAGGATCCAGTCTCAGCTACTTCTCTGGGGCGAACATAGCTGTGTGAGTTCTAGGCACCTCAGATGTGCCTAAGTACCTTTGAGGATTGCGGGGAACCCCAGCGATGAGAACTGTAGCTGTCCAAGGTATTGAGAGGGGCTGCTGGGATTCTCTTGCTTATCATTTCACTATAGGAAGAAGCTCCTCCTGGTTCCCTTCAGATCATGGCTGGGGGGTTGGAGGTGGAAGTTTAATGTTTCTTTCCAGTCTCTTTGTGGCTATGCGAAGTTTCTGTGCTCACTGGGTTTTCTGTTACTCCTTTGATGTACTCCAACATTCTTCTTTAGTTATTTCTATTTAAGTGTAGTCTACTCATTGTTCTTGATGTCTTTGTCAGAATGTGAGAAATATTCCCTTTGAAATCAGGTATGAGATAAAGAAGCCCACTATTTTCTACCCACTAATTCATAAGAATTCTTAGCTAATTTACTAAAATAAGGGGGAAAAGGCTTAAAGATAGAGAAAATTATCTTTATAATTTATATACATAGAATTTCCAAGACAATATACACATACAAATAAATTGTTAGAATAAATATCAATATACCCCAGATTGACTGATTTGTAGTAACTGTGTTTGAATATGTGGTAAACAAGAGATACAAAATGACAATAGCAACAAAAATATAAAGAACATAGGAATAAATTAGATAAAGAATGTGCAAAAACCTGGTTTGAGAAAATTCTTAGACTTTACTGAGAGTCACTATGCTATTTTGTACATAGGAGAGGCATACTGTGTACAAAGTTGGGGAAAAATTTAGTGTCTTAAAGATGTCAAATATTCTGAAATCAAATTTAATGCAGATTCAAGAACTATCTCAATAGAATTATTTTTTTGGAATTAGTAAGTTGGTTCCTCAAGTATTTAGAATTGAAAATGATAAGGAATAACCAAAATGCTCTTGGAAAATAATGTTTTAAGAATTATTTGCCCCAACAGTTATTAAGATTCATTATAAACTTAGAATACTTAAGACAGAAGGGTACTAACAACAACAAAAAAAAAAGACAGAAGGGTATTGGTCTAGCAGTTAAGCAATGAAGAAATATCAAGCTGTCAGAATTAGACCAGTGTATATACAGATAGTCTCTGACTTAAGACAGTTTAACTTAGTGACTTTTTGACTTTATGATTGTGTGCAAATGATGCACATTTAGTAGAATGTACTTTGGATATCTATACCTACCAGTCTGTTTTCAGTACAGTGTTCAATAAATTACATGAGATAGTCAATGAATTATTATAAAATAGGCTTTGTGTTAGATGATTTACACAACAGTAGGCTACTGTAAGTGTTCTGAACATGTTCCAGGTAGGTGAGACTAACCTATGATGTTTGCTAAGTTAGATATATTGAATGCATTTTACCCCATTATAAGTTCTAAAGTATGTATACAAAATTTTCATCTATGACAGAATAATTATTCAATAAATGGTGTTTGGGTACAACTGGTTGTCTACATGGGAAAAAATAAAATTGGATCTATCTCACACCTTGTAAAACACCAGTTTCAGATGGGTTAGGAACTTTGCTGTGAAATCAAATACAGTTGAACCTCCATAGTTGGTTACCGTGGCCCTATAATTGATGAGAAATTTCTTCAGTACTATCATGAAAAGTCCCTGAGGTTCATCAGTGTGTGCCTTGAGCTGAGAGTTTTGGGATTTTAGAGGCATAAGCATTCACCTGCACTCTGAGATTCTTAGATTCTTCAAACTCTCATACTTAATAGAAACTTGATTCAGGAAACCAGTTTTATACTGAGTGTCATATTAATTGTCATAATAGTTGTGAGATCCAATTCTGGCATGTGAATGGGCTTTCGTGCTATTTGTCACATATCAGTTAGATGAACAGTCCTATATTTCCGATGTTCTGCACATTTCCCTGAGCATTTCTTTCCTGCACTTCACTCCTGGTGTCAATCTTTGTATCAGTTAAGATTCTTAGCTGTAAGCAGTAGAAATGGACTTGGGCTCTCTCATGCAGAATGGCAACCAAAATTTCATTAACTTCTTGAGGGTCAGTAATGTTGGAGTGTATTCCCTGGATGGACCTGGTTCAGGGTCTCTCATGAGGTTACAACTAAGATATCAGCCAAGGCTACGATCTCCAAAGACCTGAATGGGTGGGGCTGGACCTGCTCTAAACCCACCAGTGTGACTTGTTGGCAGGAGGTTTCAGTTTCTTACCATGTGGGCTTCAAAAGGATGTTCACTGGCTGGCTGTGGTAGCTCACACCTATAGTTCTAACACTCTTGGAAGCTGAGGTGGGTGAATCTGAGCTTAGGAGTTGGAGACCAGCCTAAGCAAGAGTGAGACTCCATCCCTAAAAATATCTGGGCTTTATGGTGGGTTCCTGTAGTCCCACCTACTGGGGAGGCTGAGGCAGAAGGATCACTTGTGCATGAGAGTTTGAGGTTGCTGTGAGCTATAATGCCATGGCACTCTACCCAGGGCAACAAAGTCAGACTCTGTCTCAAAACAAGAATATTTGTGTTATGACTTTCTCCAGATCATCCAGAGCCATTGATTGCAGGAGGATGATGTGGGGTAGATGGGAAGAGAGAGTAAAAGAGCAACATGGAAACTGCAAAGTCTTTGATACCCAAATCACTTCTGCCCATGTCCAATTGGACACACAGAATAACCATGGTATACTGTGGGAGGGAAGTGAGCAGAGGTGTGACTACTAGGAGATAAGGGGGCCATGTTGGAGGCTGCCTGCTACAATGGCTAAGTGGAAGACAAAGCTGAGAAATATAAAAAAATTAGGGATGCTCCGAGGGTTCAGAAAAATCAAAAACACTTCAGAAAATATCATGGAGTAGGAACAGAGGTCATTATGCTGTTGTTGCAACTGCAATGAGTATGACTTTCAGGAATTCTAAATTGTTGCATCTTTTGTTTAAGATTTAAAGCTTTGGGAGACAACTGAGCCCGCTGTGGTTGCATCTTTCTTGTTTGGGGTTAGGAAGAGAGAATATCTATTTCATGCAGTTTCCATCATGGGAAGCAAGGACTACCTTTCCCTGAGACTGTGCACCACAGAATTCTCCAAATGGTAGGTGAGGGTGCCAATAGGAAAGAAGGGATTCATGTTAGGTAAGACCTGCTCCTTCCCAGAAAAGACAATATCCACTAGAATCATATACAGTTGAAGAATTTCGAAGTGGCTAAAGTGATCTGTAACTCTGAGAGACCTAAGATGAATAATTATATATGATGAGAATTATTGGAATTTGAAGAGGATGTAATTGAGATCATGATAGTATACAAAAAGATCTAGTGAGAATTTATAGAGACAAGAGAAGAGGGCAAAGATGGACATTTTGATTATTTACGAGGGTAAGAAAATATCATAGAGCTAATTTACGAGGGTAAGAAAAGTTAGGCTCGTGTCTCTTTTCTGATTTTGTACTGTTGGAGCCACACACAGGTACTGGATCACTCAAAAAATCCTTTTCACTGTTCTGTCTCTTGGTTTTCTTTTGTTGTAAAGTACAGTCTTCCTAAATAGGCTGGCGCTTCTACCAGGCAGAGGCTTTGTTTCATTCACCTGTGTCCCTAGCCCCACCATAACTCAGTGTTCAGCTATGGCTCATTATTCTGCCCCTGCAAAAGCTCAAGAGAAGATGTTATTCCCAGACATTAGCAGATACCTATAGCAAATGTCCTTCAGAGTTTGCTTTGGAGAAAAATCTTTTTTTTTTTTATTATAGTATCTATTTGATGATGCTTCAGCAGCCTTCAGATCCAAACTTCTAGAAAGAAGTCATCATATTAGGATCTTTTACAGACAAAGAGACAAATTCCCAGTGTTAATATGTCTCTTGATAAACTATTTGCATAACTTTTAGTTCTTAGTAACTGACGTATTTTGGATTAAGCTGTGCTTATAGGGATGTGCTGGTAAAGGATAAAGCCAGAGCCCCTTGGTAGGAGATACCAGTCTCAGCTGCAGGGTAAGCTTGTTATTTGTCCCAGTTATCTAGGGATATGGGCCTGCATATCAGAAACTAGAACTTGGGAGAAGAGATCCAAGTCACTAAAAATAAATTATTGTCTTCTTTGGTCTTGATTTCAGGAAAGGGTTGTTGAGACATCTAGGAAGAGGCTCCCTGATGACAGGTGTTGAGAGGATACTGACCACGTGGAGGCACCAGTGGCTGAGAAGGTGCATTCTAGGGACCAGGGTCAACCCTTTGAAACTGCCTTTCTGGGATGGAAGTGAAATGTCATAGGCTTTTGAGAATGAGCCTCTGTGGGTAAAACCAGCCTTGGACAATAAAGCGATACTTCCTATTCCTTTGCTATTTATCTACCTGTCACTTTCCACCTGGGTTTAGTAAAGTCTGTGAAAATTATGGATGGTCTCAGCCCGGCTCTGAGGGTTCCCAGGAGCCCGTGTTCTTTATGGGCTAGAGTTATAGAGGCACTGTCACAGACCTGGCAGGTGTTTACAGTGGGGCTGCAGGATGAAGCATGGCCGTGTACCATGCCTTTCCTGTGTATCACTGAAGCGCTGCCTGCAGCAATGTCCCATCTCTGTGGGCCTTCTCCAAACCCACTGTGGTCACACTGCTAGCCCCCATTCCTGCTGCCTCCTTGGTACGCCAACCTGAGTGGTACCCAGTAGAGACGATGCAAATCTCAGTTCAAGACAAGAGTCTGGAATTCTTATAATTTAGATCCTAGAACCATGAGCCAAGGGCGTAAAATTTTTTCAAGGACCCATGAGAACATTCAAGTTTACAAAATATGTTATTGGCCTCAAAATACAAAAATGGTCTAACATAAATAAATGCTTATTTTATACATCTTCCTGTTCATTGGTCTACGCCAAATCAACTTTCATGTAGTTGTACGGAAATGTACATTTTATGTTGCATACAAACGCAGTTTAACATGATGTGGGGTGAGAAGTTTGAAATTCAAAACATGGGGGCCTGTCAGGCTCTTCAAGTACTGAGCTTCTCCCGGAATCTCTTCCTCTGGGTGCGAGGCAGCTCCTTCTCCAGCAGAGGGCGCACCGAGCAGCGCTTCGGCTTCCTTCGCCAGGATCCCCGCGTCCTCTCTGCGGGGTACCAGGCAGATCCCCCAGATTTGTCTCTTATTTTTTCTTCTCTCTGAGCCTTGGTTTTTGGCTTGTAAATTTGAATTAGTGACGCCTCCCTCCCAGGGGTGGGGCAATATCCTCCCAAAGCTTTGGGGCAGATAGATGGCAATCCTTAGGGAAAAAGCAGGCTTGAAGGTTCCTCTTGTCTGAGAAGCCTTACTGAGACACCCAGGGACTGGGCAAAGGGTGGCCACAGAGAGACCTTTTAAGTCAAATTCTTGATTTCCCTCAAAGTGCAAGGGCTGTGGCAGAGAAGGGGGAGTGGCGGGATTGGGGGGATCAAAGGGCATCCCCTGGATTTTGAGGATGATTTTGACACAGGTCAGCTCTTCTCCTTGAGCCTGTCTTTCCTCATTAAAATTTATTATTTCAAAACGCTGTCTGAGCTCAGAGGTGGTATAGAGAGCTGCTATCTGCAAATGGGGTGAAGACAAAGTTAGGGAGGTTTGTGGAGTTAGTCTTGACCTGAATGTCAAAGGGCTGGTAGAGTCCCTTTTTTTTCTTAACCAAAAACAAAACAAACAAACAAACAAACAAACAAACAAAATAAAAAAACAAATCAAAACAAACAAAAACAAAAAACAAAAAAACAGCAAAAACCCAAATAATTTGTTTTCCTAATTATAAATAATACATACTCAATATAGAAAATTTAGAATGATAAGAAAGTCGAAAAATAAAAAAGCATGTGTTTTTTAGCAGAAAAACACATTTTTAAAAATACAGTTCTATTAGCAGTTTGATGTATATATTGTTTTATATCTTTTCTTAGTTTTTTTCTGTTGCTATGAAAAAATATCACAGACTAGGTAATTTATAAAGAATGGAAATTTAGGGCGGTGCCTGTGGCTCATCAAGTAGGGCGCCGGCCCCATATACCGAAGGTGGTGGGTTCAAACCCGGCCTCGGCCAAATTGCAAAACAGTAAAATAGCCGGGCATTGTGGCGGGCGCCTGTAGTCCCAGCTACTCGGGAGGCTGAGGCAAGAGAATCGCCTAAGCCCAGGAGTTGGAGGTTGCTGTGAGCTGTGTGACGCCCTACCAAGGGGGATAAAGTGAGACTGTCTATACAAAAAAAAAAAAAAAAGGAATAGAAATTTATTTCTTACAGTTGTGGAGGCTGGAAAGTCTAAAACTAAGGCACCAGCAGGTTCAGCATCTGGCGAGGGCTGCTCTCTGCTTCTGAAATGGTGCCTATTGCTGGATCCTCACTGGGCAGAAGGCCACAAAAGGGACACACACTATGTCCTTAGGTGGTACAGAGATGAAAGGGGGAATCCACTCCCTTAAGCCCTATTATAAGGGTACTAATTCCATCCACGAGGGTGGGACCCTCATGACCTAATCACCTTCTCAAGGCCCCATTTCTCAATACTCTCACCTTGGAGGTTAAATTCCAACATAGGAATTTCGGAAGGATATATACATTCAACCCATAGCACATCTTATGTGCATATTTATAAAAATGTATCACGTCACACTTCTTTGAAATCTGCCTTCCTCAGTGTATTATCAAGAACATTCCATATTCTTGTACTTTTTTTTTTTTTTTGCCTATTTCACATTGCGTTGACTAGTTGTGCCAGAAGTTACTTAATGAAGCTCTATATTCTTGTAAGTTATTTCCATATTTTTATTGTCCATAAAAATTCTATAAAAATCATTTTTGGAGCTAAATGTTGTGAAATAATCATATTTATTTCTTTTATGGTGAAGGCACATGGCCGCAATCTGGGATCATCTTAATTTTAATCTAATGTGATACCATTTTTTATCCTTTCTAGAAGTGGAACTGTACACTCAAAAGGTAAATGCATGTGTAATTTTGCTAGATTTAGGCAATGTGCCATTTTGTATTTTTACTTGCCTAATTTAAGAGATCTTCTTGCAGCCTCACCAACTAGATATGTGATTAAATTTTTGGATAATTTTCTGGATGACCAGATGTATGGGGAAATAAGGCAATTTCAACAACAGGCAACAGAAGCAGACTTACAGGTTCAAATAGGGTGGGAACTAATAGGAAGAGGAATGTCAACTCAATATAGGGAAGCACTTTCTGTCAGTTGTATCATCTGAAGATAGCATGAGATCCTCAGGAAGTGATAGGCTCCCTGGCACTGGTGTGTTCAAGGACAGGCAAGATGACCATTCACCAGAATATGAGAGAGAAGGTTTCAGTTCAGCACCAGTTTGACATCTGGACCAAGGACCTTTATTACTGGAGAAAAATGGACAACTATATTGATTGCCTCATTTTAAATCCCTGAATCCATGATCATAAGAGCCTTAATTAGGCCTTTATTGCTGCCAGGAATTCATATTATATGTTCCTAGTCCATTCACTCTCCCATTAATTTCTAGACCATTATTTTATTTCACTTCCTCAAACTCCCAACACCTCCTCTGCCATCTTTATTCTCAGCTCCTATCCTTGCTTCCACTTCACCGAGATAATGGCATCACTCAGAAAAGAAACTCCATAGATTTCTACCAAAACATCTCTGAGCCTACTGGCACTGGTACTCAGGTACTCTTTTCCTACCAGCTGCTGTAGATTAACATTCCATGGCCCTAGATAGAGCCAGTTCTTCCACTTATGCAAGTGTATGTGTTACACAAATGGTTATCTATGAGAAGAGATTTCCCCACAAAAGGAATTTTATTAGATAGGCAGTAGCTAGAACAATGCCTTTGAGTAAGAGAAAGGGCATGGGATCTTCCTATTACTCAAAGGCATTGCTCTGCCTTTATTACCTCCTATTCCCTTCTCCCTTGTTCACTCAGCTGCACCTTACTGGCTTTTCAGCATTTGCTCAGAGGTGCCAGGCACACTCTTGCCTTAGAGAATTTTGTTTGACTGATTCCTTTTGGGCGGAAAGCTCTTCTCACAGATAACTATTTGTGTAACATATAACTCTCTACCCTCCATTTACATTGACTAGATTTAAAAAAATCAGACTGTATGCCTTTTGCAAGAGCCATCTAAAACATAAGAACCCAGAAAGGGCCAAAATAAAAGAATGACAAAACAATATACCATAAAAACACTAACCAAAGTGATGGGAGTACAGTTATATTAATTTTGGACAAAATTGACTATAAGTCAAAAAAGCATTATAGAGATAATGAAGGCTGCCTTATGGCAAAATTTAAAATTTGCCGTCTGGATGTAAAAATTATAAATATATGTGCACCTAATAACATAGCCTTATAATATATAATGTATTATGTATATACATATATGCCAGATATATGTAATATATGTATATACATATCCACCAGATATATGTAATTATATTGGGATACTTTAACCCACCTCTTCTATTAATTATCTCCCAGTATGAGAAAAGTTTATTTATATCTCTTTCTTCACTATTAGACTATGAGTATCCCAAGATCAGAAGCCCTGCCTTAATCATGGCTGTATCTTAAGTGATGTGCATGTGCCAGGCATAGCTGGGCTTCATTCACTGATGTTTACAGCATTAAACTTCCTCTAGCAACAGTGAGGTGACCATGTTCTAACGTGGCACATCCTTTAGGAATGTTCTTACTCTTAGAAGGGTCTTAGTCTTCTGGATTGAAACCTATCTCTCTGCACTCCACCCTCCCCACTTCACCCTAATGGGGTTTACCCAAGGATAGATTCTGGAGGCATATCTTTTAAATTGTGGGTGGTGTTAATGGCAAGGAACTTAAAACAGATCTATTTTTTCTTTCCTACAAAAGTTCTGGTCTGCGCATGGTTTCAATTAGAAGGATCTTTCTGGGCAATTATCCATCCATCTTCAATAATGTATCTGGGGGGTTGGCATTAGGGTTTTCAATTATTCAGATTGTCAGATTTTTCAACTCCAGGTAAAACTTCTCTGGAAGCTCCCATCCCAGTTGTTGTGTCTGCTTGATAGCATAGCCTCTGCCTTTGGCAGGCCAAGGGCTATAAATCTGTGCCTTTCAAAACCATGATGGCAGTTTGGAGGCTTTCTGGAGAGTCTAGTGCTTCTGTTGAGGGATTTAAATAAGAGGGAGTCTGTGAGGATTTAGAGAGTTTATAGGTCTTGGTTTTTTTCTGGGTTTTGCTTATCAACCCTTGGTGCTATGCACCCTCCTTCTAGCTTCTATATGGTCTCTACCTGTCCTGAGAAGCTGGTCCCTGGATCACATCACCTGGGTTCCCTTGCACTCTGGTCAGGTTCAGCAAATGGAAGTATTGGCTGGAGATCAGAGAAAGCAGCAGAAATAGCTTGGGGAAGTTCTTCCCCACTTCCTTCCTTTGGGGTTATAGTTTTATGATCCCAGCTTCTTCTGGGCAGACTTGGAGGGGGTAATGGCTTCTCAAGTTGTCAGTCCCTGGATTCCTCAAACAACTTGTTATTCTCTTAACCCTCAATATAAATATTCTTTCCTTAAATTATCTTCCAAATCCCACATAAATGGCCTTTCCTGCTGAGAACCTGCCTGGGATATGAAAATATGTAGCAAATGCATTTACCTGAAAGACAGCCCCTTTCCTGACTTTTGGCCTCAGAATCCTCATCAGATATTCCTGGAAGGATTCTTAGACTGGTTCTCAAATGCTATAGACAGGGAGACTTGGAGGAGTCTGTTCAGGGTCGCAGAGATAAAAGATATGCTCCAAATCCTTATCCACTTTGTTGTGGGCCTTCTCTTTTTGCTGTATTCACTGGGAAGACATGAAGAGGGGTGCAAATAAAGACTTTTAAACTTGCAAGCAAAAGAAAAAACAATCAAGCCAGCTTAAGGGAAAAAACTGTTGTTATTAGCATGTTCCAATGTCTCATGGGATCCCCAGGGCAGGGGAAGTGTTGGGTCTCACGAACTAGAAGTGTGAATGCCTTTCTGAGGGAAAAATACTTGGAAACCTAAGTCCTTTTCCTATGGGGGCCAAGTTTTCTGTTGGCTCCTTTTCTTTTTTGCAGATGGTTACTGGATGATCTCTGCACCCCTCTGTTCAGCTGCATGGGCAGCTACGCACTCCATCAGGCTTGTATGAACCATTACATAAAAGTTTGTTGGATATCTATCTGCTATGTGTCAGAAACTGTGCTAGAAGAGAGGGTCTCTGTCCCTGTGGTGTGGAGGGTGGGAAAGGCAGAGATCAAACTCATAAATAAACAAAGCAATTTCAGAGAGTAATAAGTAGTATTCACAAGAGAATGACAGGGAATGTCCTTTCCAGGTCAGGGATGTCTTCTCTCAGGAAGATGATGTGATCTGAGACTCTGAATGGGAGAAGAGTCACATAGCATTTTGTGAGCTAGAGTAGAGGGTTTAAAATTTGTATTCCAAGTGCAATAATAAGAGGCTGTTGAAGAGTTTTCGGTCAGGGAAAGTAAGCCCTTATTTACATTGGTAAGGATGACTCCAGCTGCTGTGTGCTCAAGGGAGGTCAGAGGGGAGAGGCTCTAAGCAGGAGGCCAGTTGTACGACGATGGCGTGGACTGAGGTGGGGGCAGTGCAGGCAGGAAGTGGTGGAGGGTTTAGGCAGTAGGGCAGAGAGGACTGGCTGGCCAGGTGGAAGTACCAGGAGGGGATAGTGGAGTGAAGATGGCTCAGAGACAGCTGCGTGGAGGTGATGCCATTGAGTGACCTGTGTTGATTTGAACTCACCACCAGTTCCAGAGCTACCTCACCTTCCAGATGGGGAAATTTCTATGACTCCCAGTGCCCACGTGTGTGGATCACCTCTGTAGGCAGGCCCGTTCTCTCTGGAATCAGCTCTTGTCTCCAAAGTCAGACCTGGAGTCACTAAGCTCTGACTTGGGTGCATTACTCTCCCTGGCTTCCTTGTTTCTCAACCCCAGTGGGGCCCCTATTGCCCTTCCTAACCCTGTCCTTTCTTCTCTGTCCTTCCTAAAAGAGCTTCTCTGTCCCATCCCTCACCTGTGTCCCTTTATTCTCCATGAGTCTCCCAGCCCCCCCTTCCCTGTCCTGTCCTTTCCTCTCAGCAACAGGTGCACGTCCTCCTGCCCCAGAGGAACCTCAGCACCTGTGTTGAAACTCGTGGGGCCCAGAGTCAGGCTGACCTGGGTATGACTCTCTGATCCCCGAAGCTCTGGCTGTGTATTTTGGGGAGAGCTCTTTAACCTCTCTCAGCCTGTTTCCTTTCCTCTAAAGTGGGGCTAGTAATGTCTACATCATTGGACTCTGGTGAGACGTATGTGAGATAAACCATATAAAGTACTTCGCATGGGCAGGGCTGGTATACAGGAAGAAGCCAATACATGGTAATGTAGTAGTTGTCATTTTGTTATTGTTTTGTCCTTCTCCCTAAGACCTCACTTCTTCAATTACTCTCAAACCTCATCTTTCCTCTATTTCCTGTGATCTCTGAACCTGGGGAGCACAGGGAATAGAGGAAAGACTAAATTCCCAGCTGGAGAGGCTACGGTGGCTTCCAGAGCCAGGATCTTTACTGAAGCTGTCCCAGGCCAGACAGAGCAAGGCTCTGAGAATCCAAAGAGCCAGGGAAGGTCCACCCAATCACCCCTATGGTAGGCACCAATGCAATGCCGAAGGAACATTTGTCTGCAGTGTCTCTGCTGAGGTTGCCCTGCTGTTTTTGGAAAGAGGCCACCCTTAGATTTGGAAAGGAGGAACATCTCTTAGCTCAGGATGCTTCATAGCATGGCTTAGCCTCTTGTGATTCCCCAGGAGCACAGAGTTAAGGGCCCTGGGCAAGAAGGAGTGAAACTATCCCCACACAGCTTACGCTGGTCATGCACCTTGATGGCCTTTTCTCCTTGACCTGAACAGCCTTTGGTTCTTTGTTAGTGAGGCAGAAGCTGTAGCACCTGCCTCCAGCAATGGTCCTCAAAGTTCAGCAGGCATGAAAGTACTTGGGAGACCTTTTCAAACACAGTTGGCCTGACCCTAGCCCCAAGTTTCCAATTCAATCACTTGGATATGAGATCTGAGAATGTGCGTGTTGTTAATGATCCCATGTGTGGCCAATGGTACTGCTGCGCCAGGAACACTCCTTGAACGCCACCCCCCTGTAGAGTTGCATGTTCACACCTTCACCCATGCTTTGGCACTCTGTGTGAGGGCAGTGCATGATTAGGGAAAGGGAAAGGGGCAGGAATATCAGGTTCTCACATTCACTGACTTGTTCTGTGGCTGTACTTTTGAAGCTGGTTCTGATTATAAGGGGACACAGTTTGTTTCTCTAAGTAACTTGCACAAGGAAGAGAGGAGCAATCTTGGTAGGGCAGGGCAGCCATGGAATTCAGGTGCTGCTGTCCAGGGCCTTCAATGCTGAGGAGCAATCCGATAGGCCCGGGGTGGCAGGACTTTCCCATCCTCTCCCTCCTAGCAAATAAACCACACAGATATATGAAGAAGCAGGCGTGGGAAAGGGCCCCCACCACTCTGTACTGAGAAGCCTACTGCATGACCTTGACCGGGGCTCTTCCCAGACTGGGTCTCAGTTTCCTTATCTGTGTTATGAGGGGTTAGAGTTAGAGCTCATCACTAGATCAGGATTTCTCCAAGTGAGCCTGCATCGAAATTGCTTGGGATACTTGCAAATAGGGACCCATAATGTCCAGTAGGGTGCTGGTGAATGATCAAAACGAGCTTTTCAAAACAAAAACAAAACAAACGAAACAAAACATGATGCAACTCCTTTATTTGTAGTGTCTGCCCATTTTCTGTGGTATAAATAAATACTCCCACCTTGGCCAAGTTCAATCTAACAATGTAAAGTCACTGAACTTCACTTTGGGAAAGAGGTGCACCTATGTGGCTCTCTGTGCATCCGTAAGTGTTCCCACACCAATCTCTGGGAAGTCTGCCTTCACCTTACCAGCTGTGAGGCTACAGAGAGGGGATGTAAGCTCCCTGCCCTCCATTTTCCCTGTCTGTATTATGGAAATAATAATAACTTCTACAAAAAGTTGCTATGATGGCAAAATGGAACAAGACTCATAAGCCTCTTAGCACAGTTCCTGGTGCTTATGTGTTGGGCCATTATCACCAGATACCTCATGCAAGTTTCTTTACATCCCTGTGCCTTAGTTTCTTCGTGTGTAACAGGAGCATAATTCCAGAACCTATCATGAGGATTAGTCGATACTTTTAAAGTGCTTAGTACCATGCAATAGATGTTAATGATTAGAATACTTAATATCTTCCAGGGAATGGGAGTGTCTGGGTGAGAATATCTGAGTTGGTGAATGTCTCTGAGCATATATTTCCTGTATGTGTATGTACACATATGTGTGTTTATAGAGCCAAGAAGGCCCCTTCTATTTGGGTGGAGTTTACTGTTGGCCCAAGACTGGGATCCCTGAGCCAGCTAGGCCGGCGCTGGGGATGGAATTTCCATTAAGAATTAAGCAGGATAGTACTGGGAAGCCAGGAAGGCAGATGGGAAGGGGCCAAGGGGAAGAAAGCTTTGACTCTGAGCTCCCTTGAGCAGCCTCAGTCCTGAACTGCCTCGGAGAAGGCCTCGGTCAGCTTTGCCTTGACTTCAGGGCCTTCCCAGGGCTATGGCCCTGAAGGATGGTCAGGGAGAGAGAAGCTTCTCACAGGGGCCTCTGTGAGGAGACTTGGAGTTGCTGCAGCTGAGACTGGAGCCATGAGGCGCCCCCCTGGGAATGGAGAAGTGGCCAGCAAGGGCCCTGGCGGCTGGGGCCTATGGGGAATCCAGGAGTCCAGGAGGCTGTGCTGTGCTGTATGTACCTGGGAAGGTGGATGTGTGTGTGTGTGTTGGGAAATGCAGGGTGGGGGGCATTTGCCAATTGCTGCAAGGGAACACCTAGCAAAGAAAACCTGTTCCTCTCTCACCCTGAAACCCAAGCATAGAGTTTAGATATAAAACCCCTCTGAGGCTTTTGTTAACATTGATACAGATCTAAGGTTTGTCACATTTCAAGTGTATTAAAAAATATCTTAATTTTCCAGGTTATTTTACATCTCTGACCTCATTTCATACTTCTAATAATCTCATGAAGTAGACAGAGATTATTATGATCCCCATTATATATGGGAAAACTGAAGCTCAGAGAGGTTAAGTGATTTTTCCAAGAACACACAGCTAGAAAGTAGTAGAGTCCGGATGCCAAGCCGAAGTCTCATTGAGGACAAAGTCCAGACAATTTTTATCACACCACCTTACGTACCAGATGTGGACTCAGAAGATTCTCCAAACTCTGCCCATTTGAAGAAGGCTGTGGCTGTCCTGCTAGTGCTCAGCCAGGTGGCTGGTTGAGGGCACCGAGCTCTGTCTACCTCCCAGGCTCTCAGACAGACTTTTTGAAACAAGAACTGAAGCCCCTCTTAAGTAAGTGGGGAGTAGAATAAGACTGTTTTGGATGGATAAAGGTTGGAGTCAAAGCTACCTTGTTTGAGGAGAATGACTCACAGAGCTCCAGGCCCCCAGAGAGCTGAGGCAGGAGAGTTAATGTCAGCGGCCTGGGAGCAATAGTTTCAGCCAGAGCCTGAAAAAGGGAATAGGAATTATTAGCATCGAGGAAGAGAAGGCTGAAATGGGACCCTGGATTGGTCATGTGTCATGGTGGCAAAGTTGATCTCGCTCTCCTTGAACATATATTATGAGCAAACTTACATAGTTTGCACATGAGCATTTAAGTTAGATACCAGGAAGAACTTCCTGCTAATGACAGGGTTCAAAGTTTGGGACAGGGCCCAAGGGAAGCCAGCCTGCTCCAAGAATAGGTGGAGGTCCTCCAGACTCTGGGGATTCATGGCAGGGTGAAGGGAACTCGCTTCTCTCCAGTTCAAGAATGCAACATTCCTGAGCTTTGGGGCAGGAACCAGATTCCTCCTCTCCACTTAGACATTGGCAAGTGCTGGGAGGGGTTGTCTGTTATGCCCAAGTTAGAAGGCATCTCTGCCACAACCTCCAGTCGTTTTCAGCAGGTCTGGGATGTGGCAGGTGACTTATGTGTGGGTGATAGATTCCAAAGGGAAGCACCTGTGGTGCATAAACCAAATTGCATTCCAGGCGTTTGGGGGCTGCTCAAAGTTAGGCGTGTGAACCGCACCCAAATCCCTCCTTGTTTTGTTTCAGTTCCAAGGGAAATGATCACGATTGTGGCACAATCCCTTCCTCTCTCCAGATGTTGGCATGCGGGGCGCAAGCGGGAACCCCCGCCCCTCCACAGCTCTCGGACAATCACCCGACGTGACTCCTTAGGGTCTGGGGGTGAACTGGCTCTCTAAGCCTGACCGGGTCCCCATTCCAGCGCTCAGGCAGATGAGAGCGCGCGCAATGATCCTATTGCCGGGGCCACGGAAACAGCCCTGTCGGCCCAGCTAAGACTCACAGGCAGCAGAGCCCGACGCGGGACAGAGGCTTGGCAGGGAGCGCGCTGTGGTGGAAGGTCCTTGGGAGTCTGCAGCTTGGAGCGGGCGGGGGCAGAGCGGGGCGGGGGCGGGGGGCAGCGGGCGGCCCTCGGGCTGGGCCGGCCCAGCGGCCACTTTGCGCCGCCTCTAGAGCGCCAGCTGTGCCCCGCCACCGCTGGCTGATCCACCGCAGCCCGCTTGCTCACTCGCTCACTCTTCCTCGCTGGCTCGCAGGCTCAGAGTAAGTAGACAGTATCCCTGGCTGGATTCAGGGGCTGCAGCTGGATCTGCCCGCCTCGTTGGGGACAGAGCAAGTTTGTGACTGTTTGGGTAGTGGGTGTAAGTATGTCCGAATGAATATTTGTGCGAGGAGGCGTATGCCAGTGGAAGTGATGGCAGCAGGTGGAATTTTCTACCATGTGCCCCAGAGCGTGAGAGTGGGTGAGTGTGTCAGTGTGCCCACAGGTGCCTGTGTGTCTCTGTGGCACCTGTTGGACAGTATTTGTGCTTGAAGAAGATCATTTGTGTAAGTGGTAGGAAGGCCTTCATGTGGGCTGGGCTGGTCCACGTGTGGACGGGTGGATGTGACTGAGGGCGATCAGGTGAGCTCAGAAGCTGAGGCACCGGGAGGGTTATCTGAACTCAGACTTTCTAGGGTGACTTGACTTGTCCCCACTTGAAATGTCTGTGAGTCATACAGCTTTGGTTTCTCAAGGCTCTGAGCAGGACAAGTGCTTAGCCCTGTCACCTACCACTGGAAGAATGGGACTTTGGCTGACTCCACCTAACTGGGCCAGGGCAGAGAGACAGCATGGGGTGTCCCACCCGGGTGCCAGGAGAAGCAGCAGGGCCACAAGGGGATAAGCTGACCGCATGACCATGGCCACCCACAAACACAGAGCAGCCCATTACATGCTTGTGCACGTGCTTCCTCTCTAGATGCCCAGGCAAACACACATACACGTTCAGATGTACACCGTGGACAACAGGCGTGCAACATGCATCCGTATTGTAAATGTATATGCACGAACGTGTATAGCTTGGCCCCACCCTCACCCTCTAGGTCCCCTTTTCACCCTTTCATCCTAAATATGGTACCTCTGACAATGGATCTAAAAAATTGGGCTCAGTAGGGAATTTCTTAAGTCAGGGGCTTTGGCTGGGAGGTGAAGGGGAGTCAGGGCAGATGGTAACGTAGTGCCTTTTGGGTATCTCATTTAGTCTGAAACTGAGGCTGCCCATAGAGCATCCTTGGATCTTAAGGTCTGGGACTTAAAAGCAGCATTTGTGCTTTCAGAGGTGCAAAGATCAGTCTTGGAAGGCAAGGTGGACCAGGGTGGGATGTGAGACAGAGCCCAGAACCTATACCTTGCTCCAGGTTCTCGTTTATATTCTGGATTCTCCCAGCTGCAGAAAATTAGTGACCCTTCTGGGTTAAGAACCTGAGTAACGATTTGACCGGGAGGACAGTGAGTTGAGCTGGGCTAATTTCTACTCTTCTTTCGTTTCAATCTACCCTTTGAGTCTTATATCGGTAGGCTGGTGGAGGGATAGCCTTTGCTCTGCTCCTCCTCTTTCTTCCGGTGGTTATCTTCTTCTTCTCCTTCTTCTTCTCCATGACTTCTTTTCACCATCGACAGTGATTGGAAGAGCGATGCCCTGAAATGCCAGCTGGTGGTTATTACTATTATTAACATCTAGACCTGCCCATCCCGCTATTCTCTTCTGGACAGGCTGAATTCAGTGAGGTGCCAAGACTAGATATGCTCTTACAGTTGGGAAGTTAAAAGGGTGGTATTGACTTTCCCCTTCTTTATGTTTATGGTTTGGCTTAAGGAGTGCCTAAGTTTTCACCTGCCAATTCCCCTTATATATAAGGGAACAAATTGCATGCAACCATTTTTTTTTTTTTTTGAAGAGGGTGTTAGGATCTTTCTTCTCTTTAGCCTAGTCCTATACCTGACTGTCAGAGGTGGTTAAATAAGGGTAGGTTGTGGTCAGTCCAGAAGACTTCCTGCAGCGTGAAGGTGGTAGGGGAAGGAAGATTTTCCTATTGTATTTCTCTTCTCACTCTGGCTGCTAGGAAGCTCTTAGTCCATCATACTGTTCCATTCTCGTAACTATCTTAGTTAAAACTATGGCTTTTAATTTTAATTTCTGCTTTAACAACTTTAAAGAATGTATATCTTAAACTGCAAACTCTTACATCTTTTATAGAAGGAGATCAGAAGGAATAAATGAACAATCAGCCGTTCAGCATTGGTCTCTGATGATGGGAACCACATTGCGTGGATTTTTTTGAGTCATCCTTGATTTTGAAGGTTTAATCTGGCTTTCAAACCATATGTTTCAATTTTGACTTCTGTATCTTTGGACTCTAATTTGTGACCATGTCTTGGTATGTTTCTTCTTAGTGACTTTGGGAGATAATGCCCATCTCTGTGCTTGTTTAGACAATGGGGATTGTTGAGAATGAATTGGGCTATTGATAAATGCTTTCTTCTCTGAGTGTGCTCCAGCGGCCAGCTCCTCCCTGTCTCAAAAGCTTAAGTGTCTGGGTGCCTGAAGGAGTTCGACCCTTGCCCTAGGCCTGGACCTAGAGCCATGGGCACCTCTTCCTCATGTGACCCCTGCCTAACCCACGGCTCTGCTGGGAGGTCAGTGTCTCTTGGATTTGAGCCCTGCCTCCTCCAGTGTGGACCATAACATTTCTGGTCACGGATAGCCCTTGTGGAACTGGAGCTTGGGGTGAGGAGCTTGGACTTAGGAATGTAGAGGCGGCACATGTAGGGTTTTCCTGACCCCTCCCCTGGGTCTGTGAGGCCATAGCCAACACTCAGCCTTTTCTCCTTTCCCATAATGGGTCTCATGTCTGCCAAGTGGTCAGGGAATCATATGTTACCCGTCATCTGCAAATATATGCCTCATCTAGAAGGAGGGCAGGACTCTAGCCACATTCCAAAGTTGGTGAAACTTCTAATTTGCTCTAAGACTGATTATTTTACTGTGCCCAAGACCATTAATGTTTGGAAAAGGGATCACTTAAGGGCAGTCCTTAAGTACCAAAGAATAATTGGAACAAGTCTGGTTGTGGGCTTTCAGGCATTATGTTGGGGTCCTGCTTTTTGATATGTGTTAAATCAACCCACACTGTTGCCCACATTCAAGACTAATCCTCCTAGAAGAATTTGATCACAAAATCGGAAAAAATACCCCTGTGGCTTGGTATGGGGTAATGTGCTGGTGCTTGATGTGTGCGACAGGATTGTTTCTTCCCTGGTAAATGTTTTTTCAAAAAGGTAAGACTAAAACTTGATCGTGTCTCTTCTGAGTTTTTACACTATGGTTGTTCCCTGGACTTTAAGCTCAACCCACTGAAAAGAGGCTTAAAATCTGGCAAGAGAGCTTTGTGTGAGCTGGTTAGAACTTCTGTGTGAGAAGGGTGGCTCATGACAACTAATGTTTATTTAGTATTATGAAACCTGCATAATAACAACCCTATGAAATAGGTACTACTATTTTTAGAATCAGGAAACTGAAGCTCAGCAAGACTCAGTGATGATCTCAAGGTCAGAACCAGCAATGATTCCTTCCCAGGTCTGTCTGACTCTGGAGTGTATAGTGAATGTCCACTGACCACTCAGGGAGACTGGGAACTTCCTTATTTGAAAGACCTTAAAATCAGAAAAACCACCCTTTTGGACAAACTGGGGAAGGGACCAAGGGGTGGGCAGTGCTGGACTTTGGTGCTTAACTTCTTCCCTGGAGCAATCTCTGTCCTGGGAACCAAGCCTCCCCCCAGACTCTGCAATCTCGCCAGCCCGGCCTCTCCTACCCCAGGCCCAGGGTCCCCTCAGTGCCAAGCACTGGAGGAGTTCGGGATCTTTTGAGGACGTCTCCGGGCACAACAGATCCTGTTCGGTGTGATGCAGCATCTGTAGGCGTCAGCAGTCTGGCTGGGTAACTGTGTGTAACGTTCACTTTTGCTGGAGAAATGGAGGGTTTTTCTTACAAACCAAATAGCCAGGATTTAGAAACCATGTGAAATGTGGCCTGCAGTTGGAGGGTGTGAACTGCATTGTGGGCCTGTGTGTGTGATGCTGGTTTAAAAGACAATCTCTTCTGCTGAGGGACAGAGCAATCAACTCAGGCCCTGTCACTTCCGCGGGAGAGTTAGACGTGGGCAGTACATACTGGCAATGTGCAGAAGAGTACGGGCTTTGCAGCCAGCCAGTTTCCTCATCCATAAAATGGGGTTCCTCATAAGGCAACAGTGATGCTACAACTAGAATATTTATTTTAATGCCATATCTCGCATAGAATAGTCAAACCATAAAAGGTAATATGCTTCCTTCCCATGCCACCCACCTTTTGTGAAAGAACACCAGACTGATTGGCATGAGGCATGGATTCCAGCTCTGCTGGTTCATCCTTGGGCACCGTGGTATCTTGGGTTCATCACTTACCCTCACAGGGCCTCCCTTTCCTTATGTATAAATGAGTAAAGAGCTTGTTTTCCTTTTCTGCAGTTTTTGAGGATAATAAAAGAGACTCAAGTCAGGGATTCTCTTAGAAGATCCAGAAAGTTCAGTCAATTCTCATCATTATTCAGGCCTCAGTATTAACTAAGATGCTTTGCTATGCCAGGGCCTGGCAAGGGACATCCCAGTCCTCAAGCAGCATTCAGCCCAGGTGGTAAGAAAGAATTAGAAACAAACACAGGCCTGTGTGTAGGGCATAATCAAAACAGGTACTGGAGGTGTGTCAGTGAGGAAGTGTCATCTCCAACCGGGGCAATCAGAGAGGCCTTCCTAGAAGTGTGAGTCCCTGGTCTGGATCTTGAAATATCTTTCAAGGAAGTTGCCGGGAAGATAGGAGGACATTCTAGGCAGAGGCCAGCATGTACTGAGGCACAGAAGTGTTGCCTCATGCAGTAAGCTTTGGGGACTTTAAGCAGTTAACATGACTGGGGCCTGTGGTGTGGGTGGTCAGTAGTGACAGGGATGACACGGAAGACATTACAAAGATCTGTGTAGATGTCAGGCCTTCATTGCTGTCCTATGGTGTTTGGATTATAATATTTGGTATATAATATTTATAAGCAAGCATTGAGATATTTTAAACAGGGGAGGGACATGGTTGAATATAGGCTCGCTCATTCATTCAACAAACATTTATTGAGTGTTTTCTACTGTTACTTTTACTTTTGATATCAAAACTTAATGAAAATCTGCAAGACTGGTATAAGAAATACTTCTATCCATCGCCCTCATTTGTTTACATCATCTTCTGCTTACATTGTCATTCTAGTTTCTTCTCTCTCCAATACTATAAAAAAGTTTTTTGTTATTTTATATATTTATTGTTATGTAATTATTTCATTGGTTGCATATTATACTATATTGTTTTATTATACATAAAATTCATATAAAATGTTTATATTGCTGGTGAACTTAAGAGTAAATTGGAGACATGTTAACTCTTTAACCCCTAAAACCTTCACTATGGATCTCCTTAGGAAAAGGATATTCTCTCACCTCCCTGTAATTCAGTCTCAATAATGTCTTTATGGCTATCCCACCTCTCTCACCCCATTCAGGATCCAATCCACAGATTGGATTCAGTTCTCATGTGTGTTTATCTCCTTGAATCCAGAGCAATTCGTCTGCCTTGCCTTTTTTTGAGTAGTACAAGGCCAGTTATTATGTTGAATGGCCTTCAATTTGGGTGTGTCTGATGGTCCTGCACGATTAGATTCAATCTGTTCATTTGAGGCAGGAACACCGTGTAAGTGAGGTTATGTCTGCTCTAGATCTTATATCAGTGGGCTCGTGACATCAGATTGTACCAGTGCTGGTGATAGAAGCTTTCATCACTTGTTTAAGGCAGTGTCTATAAGTTTCTCCACTGTGGAATTATTATTTTTTCCCCTTTGTAACTAAAAAGTTATTTGTGGGAAGATACTTTAAAACTATGAATATATCCTGTTCCTTATCAAACTTACACCCACTAATTGTAGTCATTGATAATTTTGAATTGTATATTTATTAGTTGGCATTCTACTGTGAGAAAGAGCTTTCCCTGCTTCCTCTCTCCATTCTTTTCTATAACTGGGTACTCATGAATTCTTTTTTTATAAAATAAAATTTAAAATTGTAATTATTACAGGTACTGAATAGTTTTATATATTTATAGGATACATGTGATGTTTTGATCCAGGCGTTCAAGATGTAATAATTAGATGAGATCAAGAGCATTCAGGGTGGTATGGTCATAGACCAAGGTGCCATATAATTAGATCAGGGTAATTGGGGTATCCATAACCTGAAGCATTTATTATTTCTCTGTGCTAAGAACACTCCAATTTCACTCTTTAGCTATTTTAACATATACCCTAACACATTGTTGATTATAGTCACTGTGTTGTGGTATCAAATAGTGTGCATCTTATCTAATTATCTAACTATATATTTTTGTCCATTATTCTCCCCTCCTTACTACCTTTCTCAGTCTACTCTCTGTCTCCATGCGAATAATTATTTTAATAGTTAGCTCCCCATGTGAGTAACAACATGGGAGATTTGGCTTGTTTCACGTAGCATGATGTTCTCCAGTTCCATTCGTGTTGTTGCAAATGGCAGGATTTCAATATTTTTTGAATAACATTCCATTGTGTGTGTCTGCCACAATTTCTAAATCCATTCATCCATTGATGGACACTTAGCTTGATTCCAAATCTTGGTCATTGTGAATAGTGCTCCAATAAATATGGAAGTGCGGATACCTATTTGATATGCTGATTTCCTTTTTTTGGATATGTAGTTAGCGGTGGAATTGGGTCGTATGGTAATTCTAGTTTTAGGTTTTTGAGGCACCTCCATACTGTTCTCTGTAGTGGTTGCACTAATTTCTTATACATTACCACCAACAGTGTATGAGGGTTCCCTATCCCCCACATCTTGCAAGCATTTGTTATTGCCTAATTTTTTTTTTTTTTGAGACAGTCTTACTATAATGCCCTTGGTAGAGTGCTGTAGTGTCACAGCTCACAGCAACCTCAGACTCTTGGGCTTAAGCAATTCTCTTGCCTCAGCCTCCCAAGTAGCTGGGACTACAAGCACCTGCCACAATGCCCGTCTATTATTTATTGTAGTTGTCATTGTTATTTAGCTGGCCGAGTCCAGGTTTGAACCTGCCAGCCTCAGTGTATGTGGCTAGCACTCTGGCCACTGTGTTATGGGCGCTGAGTCCATTATGGCCTATCTTTTTGATAAAAGCTATTTTAACTGGGGTAAGATAATATCTCATTGTAGTTTTTATTTGCATATCTCTGATAACTAAGGATGTTGAGCATTTTTTTCAAATATGTGTTGGCCAATTGTACATCTTCTTTTGAGAAACTACTATTCATTGAGACCCTTTGCCCATTTTTTAATCACATTATTTGATTTTTAAGTATTGAGTTTTGGAGTCTCTTTCGTATTCATAGTTATTAATCTCTCATCAGATGGGTAGTTTTCAAGTACATTTGAAATTCTGTGGGTTGTCTCTTCACTTTGATTGTTGATTGTTTCCTTTACTGTGCCGAAGCTTTTTAGCCTGATGTAATCCCATTTGTCTAACTTTGCTTTGGTTGCCTGTGCTTTGGTACCTACAAGGAATCGTTGCCCAGACCAATATCCTGGAGCATTTCCCCAATATTTTCCTTTAGTAGTTTCATAGTTTCATGTCTTGGATTCAAGTTTTAAATCCATTTTGATTTAACTTTTGTCTGTCATGAAAGATACGAGTCTTGTTTCCTTCTTTTGCGCGTAGATAGCCCGTTTTCCTTGTGCTGAAGAGACTATTCTTTGCCCATGTGTGTTCTTGGCACCTTTGTCAAAAAGAAGTTCACTATTGATATGTGGATTTATTTCTGGATTTTCTATTCTGTTCCATTGGTTTCTGTGTCTGTTTTTATGCCAATAACCTTCTGTTTTGGTTATGACAGCTCTGAAGTATATTTTGAAGTCAGGTAATGTGGTTCCTCCATTTTTGTTCTTTTTGCACAGGATGGTTTTGGCTACTCTGGGTCTTTCATGGTTCCATATAAATTTAATTTTTTTTCTATATCTGTAAAGACTGGTATTTTCATGGAGCTCTTGTTGAATCTGTAGATTGATTTGAGTAGTATGGATATTTTAATGATATTGATCTTTCCAATCAATGGACTATCTTTCCATTTTTTGTGTTCTTTTCAATTTCTTCCGTCAATAGTTTATAGTTTCACTTCTTTGGTTAAGTTTATTCCTAGGTATTTTGTTTTATTTGTGGATATTGCAAATGGGATTACTTTCTTGGTGTCCTTTTCAGATTGTTTACTGTTGGCATGTAGAAATGCTGCTGATTTTTGTATGTTAATTTGTTATCATGAAACTTTACTATGTTTATGAGTTCTAAAAGTTTTTTTGTGAAGTCTTTAGGTTTCTCTATATATAAGATCATATTTTCCACAAACAAGGATGATTTGACATTTTCTTTTCCGATTTGGATGCCCTGTATTTCTTTCTCTTGTCTGATTGCCCTAGGCAGAACTTCCAGTACTGTGTTGAGTAACAATGGTAAAAATGGGCATCCTTGTCTCGTTCCAGATCTTTGAGAAAAGGTTTTCACATTTTCCTCATTCAGTATGATTCTAGCTGTGGGTCTGTCATATATGGCTTTTATTATATTGAGATAAGTTCCTCTTATGCCCAGTTTTTTTGAGTTTTTTTTTAATCACAAAGGGTTGTTGAATTTTATCAAATACTTTTTCAGCATTAATTGAAGCGATCATATGGTTTTTGTCCTTTGTTCTATTGATATGATGTATCACATTTATTTGCATATTTGATAATAATAAATTTCTATCTCTTTTTTATTTTGGTGTTACCATTGCCCCAGATTTTATCAGTGGGAGGCTCTGCGAACAGGCTTCTGTTTCTTTTTGACTTATCTCTGTGATTCTCTGACAACTTTCTTTCTTTTTTTTTGCAGTTTGGCAGGGGTCGGGTTTGAACCCACCGCCCTTGGTATATGGGGCCGATGCCCTACCAACTGAGCCACAGGCGCCACCCTCTCTGACCACTTTCTTACTATCTGCTATAGCAAGAAGTTATAGGCTCATTTTTCTTTCCTTGCTCCATTTCTAGAATTAGCCATTTGTCAAAGGATCCTTGGATTCCTTTAGTGGAGAATGGTATTTAGAAACCAAGATCTGGAGGCTCCACGTGCTCGTTGTTATGAGTGTATCTCTCTGTGCTCTCTTAGCAAACACACCTAGGACATGCACATATGCGTCTTTCTATTATAAACATATTCAATACGTTGTCATGAATTTTTAGAAGACCCAAGTGACTGAGATGGTGAGCAATAGGGTAGGAGTACCTTAGACTGGGTGCTTAGAGAGGGCTTCTTATTTATAAGGGTCCTTATTTATAAGGATCTACAGCATGAGGTGGATGCATTGGAAATAGAGTTTGGAGAGTGTTATAATTATCCCGGCTGTAATTACCAGGGACTGAACTAAGTCCGAACGGAGGGGAGACAGGATCTATAGGACATGATGACTGATGAATGCAGAAAAATGGGGAAGATGAAAGAGTTGAGGGAAGTTCCAGGCTTATGTCTCAACAGCCTCTCAAATTCAGCATGTTCAAAATGGAATTCTGGCATTCTTCCTCTGCTCTACCCTTTTCATACCTGTTTCTCTTGAATTATCTCCCATCTCCCCATATGGCTTCTTCATCCATGCCACTGCATGAGCCAAAGAGACTTGACAATCGCTCCCAACACCCTTCTCCCTCAGAACTCATATCCAGTCTATCCTCATATCCTATTGCGATTGTCTTGTAAGTATCTCTCAAATCCATCGCTTCTCTTCATCTCCCCCAGCATCTCCCTAGTTCAAGGTACTTCTCACCTTTCTGGAGTACCACAAGAGCCCTCTGAGTGGTTCTCCTACATCCTTGTTGGTTCCCCTCCCAATTTGTTCCCCACATAGCAGCCAAAAGGCTTTTTATAACAGAATTCTATTCATCTCATTTTCCTTGTTAAAAATCTTAGTTGCTTCCTACTGACCTTAAGAAAAAGACCAAACTCTTCATTAAGTTCTGCAAGATCTGTCTTGCTGGTTCCCTGCCCCCTCTCCTACATCTCTCCACACAATACTCCCTTGGTCTCCCTGCCATATTGGCCTCAGCTCAAGCTCAGTCCCTCAGTCTTGTTAGTCTCCCTCCTACCATAGGTGTTTGCATTTGCTGTTCCTTTGCTTAGAATGCTCTTAGAATTAATTAGAATTCTCAACTCACTGTCACATTCACTATCTTCACTACTAGGTCAAATCCCATTTTATAAAGCTTTGCAATATCATGTACTTCTTTTGAGGTTTTATAATAGTTGAATTTTACATTTATTTATGTAATAATTAGTGCTTACCTCCTAAATCTGATGATGAGTTCTGAGAGGGCCAGGACCATGTCTGGTTTTGTTCACTACTTTATCATAGTAGATACCACATTACTGATAATATAACAAGTATATATTGAGTGAATGAATGAAATTTTATGAGCTGAGCAACCAGATAGATGATGGTCCATTCCATGGAACAAAAATTCTAAGAGAGGAGTAGATTGAGGAGGACAGATGACCATTCATTTTGGGACATGTTACATTTGAGGTGCTGTCAGCCACATCTACCCGACAAGAACCTTACCATCTGTTGGGCAAACAAATTAGGCTGTCACTCAAGAGCTTTGTAGGGGCTTGGTGGTAAGTGATGTACAATTCCAGGATGATTCTAAGGAACTCCCTGGGGGAGATGAGTAAGCATTCCTGAGCTATGGCTTCTCCATCTACCCCTGTCTCTGTTTTGTAAAGGATATGAGAGGTAGGTGGGGTCTCCAGTGGTCCTGACTTGGCTTCTTGGCTGCTTATATGAAAAATCTTATGAAAAAAAGAAGTTAACTGATGACTTCATACAGCACTCTATAATGTCTTATTTGACAATGTGAACGTTACTTTCTTGGCATTATTATTACTAATATTGCTTAAGATTTCGAGGCACTAATTGTTTTCTTTTCTGAATGTATTTATCTTCATTCTTTATGTGGTTTTTGTTTCTAGTCCTTATCTTAAACATTGTTATTGTTATTAAATTTTAAGCCTTTTAAATTCTGAAAAGGCAAAAAGTAGAAACTTGATTAACACATGTATATGTAAAAATAAAAAAAATTAAAAAAAAAAGAAAGATCTTTATAAACCCAAGAAGGCCCCTTGGTGCTTGACAGTTACTTGCATGAACCATAATGGTCGGGAGCTGCCAATCTCCTTCCAACCCCTGAAAGTGCACTAGTCGTAGGCCTAAAAGAGAGCATAGAATTTGTCTTGAAGATATGGTCCAGTGAGCCATCCTTGCAGAGATGTCATCAGCACTAGGACAGAGCCGCCCATTCTATCCCTCTGGCTCACTCACTCTTGCATTCCTCACTCACTCACTCAACTTCCTATTTCATCTCCATTCAGTGACTTACCTCCCCACCCCCTGACCATCGATACCCACCTATCCATCCACAAACAAGAATGTACGCTGGATTTATAACAGGACTCAAGGATGATGAGTGTCCTTTACCCCTTTTCCATTATCCCCCTTTCCTGTGTCCTCACATCTCAGAATCCCAGGTGAGGAGACCCATCAGAGTAGGAGCTGTCACTCTGCTGGTTGAGTGCTGGGCCACATGTGATTGCAGACTATTAGCAGGAAGAGTGACGACCAGAATCAGCCACACTTATCACTCCTTTTGTCTCACTCCCTGTTTTTCTGGCTTCTCCTCTTTCAGTGGTGATGAAGGAATTAGGATCCTTGATCTGACAGATGCCAGGTGGATGCTGGACTCTGCAGAGGTGCTAGGGTCTCAGGCCCAAAGGAGAAAAAGAAACCACAGCTCCCTATGAGCACTACTGTGGAAAAGAGGATGCTTTTGTTTTCTTCTTCGTTTTAAACTATGATTGCACTTTAACCCTGTGGAATTTGCAGAGAGGCTGGGGGGAGGGTGGTGTAGCAAGATTTTATAATGTGGCATTTAAAAACCCAGCCGTGGACTAATCCAGGCCCCGCCCCCTAGAAGCTGCTCTTTCAGTTCTCTGAGGGTTGTCATTTACAAAGAGCTCTCCAGAATGCGTGCTGTCCATCTGCTGCGGCAGCAGACGGGACTGGAACTGAGCAGACATAGGACAATGGCAGTCACATCAGATAAGAGCATCTTGGAAAAATGCCCAAAGGTTCCAAGGGTCTAAGTTACAGACTCATTCACTCATTCCCTCCCTCACTCATTCATTCAACAATTATCTACTTAGCACCTAACATGTGTCAGGTATTTTGCTCTGGGCTTTGGAGATACAGCAACAGGCAACACACAGATTTCATGCCTTCGGATGATTTTTTGTTTTGTTAAGGCGGACAGTGCACAGGGTAGCGTACAAAATGACATGCTATGGAGAAAAAGGAAGAATAGTGAGGGAGTTCCAGCAGTAGGAGGGGATTGTACATTATTCAGAGTCAGGAGGTTCTCAGTGAGCAGACATTTATGTGGAGGCCAGGAGGAAGGGAATGCAAGCTCTGAGAATACATGGGGAGGAGAAGTCAGATGAAGAAGACCTCAAGAGCAAAGGCTCTGGGGCATGTTTGAGAAAGGATGTGAAGGTCGGTGTGGCTGGAGTGGAGTGAGAGATGGGGAGAGTCGGAGGATTTGAGTCAGTGTGGTGACCGGGGGTATGGGTTACAAAGGCTCTTGTAGATTGCCTGGAGGACTCTGGGTTTTAATCTGAATGATATGGTAGACATTGGAAGATTTTGAGCAGAGAAATGGCATTCTGTGGCTGCTATGAAGATAATGGACTGTTGGAGAGGGGAGAAAGAGGGATGAGTCGGGAGCCTATTGTAGTAGTTTTGGTGAGAGGTGATGGTGACTGGGATCAATGTTCACTCATTCATTCATTTTTTATTCTGCAAATGACTATGTAACACTGCTTGGGTATGAGGCCCTTCTCACTATCCACTCCTTCTGTCACCCTGGGATCTTCCAGCTATCTTTATGGCCTTAACAAGTCTTTACCTGTTACTTCTAGAGCGCTGTGCCAGATGCTGACTGATATGGGCATATTCTTGTGGAAATTTGGCACTTGAAAGCAGATGTGATACACCCATGGGCGATCACCAGTCAGTAATCCAACCTGATTGGTCCTGCACAGCACAAGGTGAATGTTGTCAACACTTGAGTGTTTTAGGAGTCCCATGGGCTGGAGAGCAGAGTAAGTTTCTGCTTGGAGGTCACATTTAAGCTGAATCTTGCAGGTGGGGAGGGCAAGTCAGTCCTGAAGAGTAACAGGAAACTTGTCCTGAAGCAAGGGGTTCAGATCTGAGCCGAAAGACTTTACGGAGTCAAGTTTTCAAGGAGATGTTACAATGAGGACTGTGTTATAAAAGGCTGAAACTCACATCAGAATGAGAAGGGACGGGCTGATGACTCTGGTGCCAGCAAGAAGACTGTCACCTTGTGTGAACCTGATGGCCTGATGGTCAGCAGGAGCCCTGAGGTAGGGGGAGTGTGAGGGCAGCTCTCGGATGCAAGGTGGGCAGGGATGCAGGTGGTGCTAATGGCTAACACAGCTGCAGGAGACGGGAGTGGCAGTCACTGGGACAAACCCTACATATCTCCTGTAACTTGGAAGAAGCCTTCGAGCAAAGAAAATTGAGCAGGCAGGGCCCTGGCCAGAGCAAGCTGGAGAAAAGGGTTTGGGTCTGGCTTCTGGCCATGAGTGTCTCTTTTGGAAGCTTCTGGAGAGGAGGGCCATTTGACTGTAGGAACATTAGATTCAGAGTGGGAGCTCATCTAATCCAGTCCTCTACTCTTATAGATGGGAAACTGGAGGTCCAGAGAAAGAGCATAAATTATCCATGTCCAGATAGAGCACTTGTGACAGAGAAAGGTCAAGCATCTCACTGAACTCATGCTGGAGGAATTCTGTTTTATTTAATTATGCATTTACATATCTCTTTCAATGGAAGAGGAAATTCTAAGAAGAAGATTGTTGTATTCATCTCCTGCTCTGTCATCTAGCTGGGGCTTGATACACAGCAGACTTTCATCCTAACCCCTAGGACCACACTGTCTCCCCTCTTGACCCAGACAAAGACAGGCTGTTAGGCTGGTCTCAGAGAAGCTCAGAGGATCACAAGGAGTAGAGCCTGGCTCTGGACCTCTTGTGTATTCATGTGACTTGGCCTGTGACCAGTTTCTACCTCAGTTATGAGCAGAGCCCTTAGCAAAGTCTCACTAGTGGATAAGAACTTGGGTGATTAAAGGGGGCTGCCACCATGAAAGTGAGTGCAGAGAGGGAGAGGATATGAGCTGACTGTGTCTGAAGTCACTGCAAGAGGAGACAGCCCCTGATGAAAGAGAGAGAGCAGAGAGATACAGAGAGAAGCAGAAAAGCCCACATACCTTGGTGGGCACTTGGGATGCATTTTTGGAGCTTAAGTTCAGTGCTTGGTTGACCTTCAGGGACTTCACCAAACCTACTTATTTGTTTCCCTGCTGTTCCAAGGAGCTGAAGGCCACTTTTTAAAAGAATAGTATCTCCCCACAGACTGCAAAAGTGGCTTGACAGCAAGATTTCAGGTGGACATGTCCTTTGATGTGCCTCCATCCCTGTGTTCAGGATCCTGGTGGGAAGGGCTGAGGCTGTACGCAGAGGGATTGGGGCTATAGATCTTATCAGCCTGGAACACAGGGTTTGCGTGCTGGATGGGTAATTGGTTCTTAAGCTTTTGGTCAACACATCCTATTTGTCTTGTGCTGTAGAGTTGGCAGAGGGATTTCCATGCCGAGGGGGTGAGTTATACTTGTGAGTAAGCTAACTTGTAGGCACAGGAAAATAAGTGCCCCCTGTTTCATGTCCCTTGGTGAGCACTCTGGGGAAGGGAGTGGTATTTTCTTCAGTTATGGGGTCATCATGCCCTTCAGGGTAGCAATCATGGACCGGGTCAGTTTTACACAAAATCTTAGTGGGGAGCTGGAAAGAACTTGGGTTCTGGCCAGACACAGTGGCTCATTCCTATAATCCTAGCACTCAGGGAGGCCAAGGCTGGTAGATTGCTTGAGCTCACATGTTTGAGACCAGCCTGAGTAAGAGTGAGACTCCTCTCTCTACTAAAAATAGAAAAAAAAGTAAAGGACTTGGGTTCTATTCTTGGTTCAGCCACAAATTTGCTGTATGCCTTGGACAAATCATTTGGCCTTTCTGAGCCTTAGTTTCCTTTTGTGTAAGTTATAGGGTTAGGAAAAACAGTTCCTGAGGACCTGTCCTGGGTAATTTCTCACATTTCCTGCTTACATTATGCCAACAGAATTTTGGTTAGGACCTTAACTTCTTGATTTCTATCTTGGTCCAGGGCTCATTTTTCACTTTGTCTGAAGTTTCACCTTAATGGATTCATTCATTTGGGTCTTTTAAGAGACCTCATTGCCTAAAAAATCCCTCCTGTTTTCATGGCATCAGATAGGGAAACAAAGCAGTATCATAGTGTCATATTCATTATAATATTTTGATCTGCATGACTGTGTCAAGTAACCAAATATGTAATATTATTGCTAGTTTAGCATATGAAAAAAAGAGACCTCAAGTTTAAGTACCTTGAGGAAGGTTATATAGTTAGTACCTGGCAGAGCTAAGACTAGGCTGCCGGTTTCCTGAATGCTGGTTTGTGCTTTTTTGTCACTCTTTGGGTTTGGGAAGGGCATTGTAAAGATTGCATGGGATACGGATTGTGGTGTTCTCCAGATAACCAAAGTATCAATATGAGAGCACCTGCACAACACACCTGTACTAGGTAGGGTTGCTCTTAGCCTGGGGCAGCCTCACCCACGAGGGCCCAGTGATGAGGGCTGGGATGACCCCTGTGCCTAGAGATGCACAGGTCAAGTCAGCAGTGGGTCCTCTGCAGTGGCTGTTGCCAACTATCCTGCCCTGCCATCTGCCGTTTTAGCTGGTAGCAGGCATGTGGCCCAAACCAAGGCCTTTTAAACCTTATCTTACCTTTCTTATTTTTTAGAAACTTTCATTTGCTTGATCCTGGAAGTTGGACTGGCTCTTTTTGGCTGCAGAAAGGAGCTCTTAAAGTAACCCTCTTAGGTTGTTTTTCTTCTGCTCAGTACAGCCAGATCTTTGCCCTGGGGCAAGAGGGAACCTCAAGGGTAGAAAGGCATAAGCAAGAAGGAGCTCTCTTCTCTCACACTAGGCAGGAGCTTCTACCACCTGCCCACACCTCATTTACTTTCTGTGTGTGGTTTGGGGGTGTGTGCTTGTGAGCTCTGAATCACACCCTCCTTCTCCCAATCTTCTCTCATTAATTAAGTTTAGCTATTTGCTTGGGTCTATTTTGGGGCTTGCCATTTCATTCTAAGTTCATTCCAGGGTGAATATCAAATTGTTTTTTATTATTTTTGAAAAGCTTTTATTATCTGATTGGAAAAGATCTCTCAATATTTTTTTCAGGAATATCTTGCCTTTATATTTCAGATTCAACTTGTGAAGTTCTAAGAAAACATCCTGTGGGTATTTGATTAGAATTGCACAGGGACTCTATGTAACAAATGAAAACACTGTAACCTAATTGTACCCTCACAATAATCTGAAAAACAAATCAGAAATTGCACTGAATCTTCAGACTAGTTTTTCATGAATTGACATTTACCTCTTATGAACATGATATTTCATATACATGAACTATTTCTTAATGTAGCTTGGCCTTCCTTAATATCTCTTAATAATATTTTATAATTTTCTCCACAAGGGGCTTATATTATGCCAACATTATGCTAGGTTTAAGCTTTTGCATTTTACATTTTTACTGCTCTTGTTAGTGACCTCTCCTCTGAATTTTACTCTATGTTTGTGTACTGGTGCCTAGGACTACACTTAATTTTTGTATATTCATTTCTAGCCAACTCTCTAAGCTCTTTTATGAATTAAAATAACTTATTTGCAGATGGTTTTGATTTTTTTTGCATAGACAAGGATGCATTGGTAGGTTGTATGACATTTTTATGAGGATTAGAAAATGGTACTGTGTTTGGGGAAACCAATCCATGGACACTTGAGTTGCCCAATGAACCAAGCCTGATTAATACAACCCAGTGTAGGGTGTGTGGCTGGTGAGCACAGCTGAAACCAGCTTCAGCATCCACTCATTGCCCCAGCTGTATGCCGTTGTGTGCCAGCAATGTGGCAGCCCTGCGGAAAAGCACATCAACTGCAAATAATGACAGTTTTGTTTCTTCCCATCTACATACATCTTTTTCTTTCCACATTAGCTAAGATCTCAAATACAGTAGTGAATAAAAGTTAGTGAGAGTGGGCTATCTTTATTTTGTTTCTGATCTCCTAGGAAATGCTTTCAACATGTCACCATTCAGTGTATTTTTCATGGTATATATTCTGTCTTGGTAGATGCCCTTTAATCTGTTTAAGGGAAGTCCCTTCTATTCATAATTTGTTAAAAGGCTTTTATTATGAATGGATGTTGAATTGTATCAAATTACTTTTATTTATCTATTGAGATGATCATGCTTTTTTTCTTCTTTAGCTTATTAATGTGGTGAGTTTCATTAATGTATTTTCTAATGTTAAAATAACTATGTATTTTTAGGCTTAATCCAATTTATTCATAATGTATTAAAATTACCTTCCATATATAGCTGTATTTTGTTAATATATTTTTGTTTAGTATATTTTCATCAGTGTTCATATGTGAGATTGGCCTAAATATTTCTTTTCGGTGATACTTTAGGATGTGAGTGTCATAAAATCAACTGAAATGTGTTTTTTCTTTTCTTTTTCTCTTTTTTTGGAATTATATAGATTCATTTATGAACTTCTCTGGGCCTCATGTTTTCCTTATAGGATGATTTTTAAACTATTGATTAATTCATTCAGTGGTTATAGATCTACTTTTTCTTGAGTTAATTTTGGTAAATTGTATTTTTTAAGGAATTAATTTTGTTTATGTTTTCAATATTACATAATATTTTCTTGACTCTGCTGCATGTGTAATAATAAATCTCTTATTGTTAATATTGTTTGTGTTTCCACTCTTTTCTAATTTTTTCTGATCTTACTAGAAGTTTATTTTACTTATGTCTTCAAAACCCAACTTTTACTGATCATTTTATTGATCATTTGTGTTTATGTTTTATTTTGTGTTTTACTTATGTTTTGTTTAATGTTGTTCCTATCTTAACTCTTTTCCTTTTGATATTTTCTTTGGAATTATTTTTTTCTTCTTTAAAAAATTTCTTATATTATTAGAAGTTAGAAATTCCTATAATTTTTGGATTTTATTTTCTAACTTAAGTCTTTGAGTCTGTAAGTTTTGCTCCAAGTTCTTCTACTTTATCTACATGAGACATGATTTTTGCATGTGCATTTTCATAATCATTCTGGTTTATATTTTAATTTCTGCTCTAATTTCTTCTTTAACCTATGACTTGTTTGCTTAAAAATATCCAGATGTATGAGCATGTTCATAATGGAGTAGAGACTGTAGTATATTGAATGTCAATCTTCTGAAATGCCGAGGCTTGCGTTAAGGTTTGGAAACTAGTTGATTAAAAAAAAATGGTTTGTGAATACTTGGAAAGAATGTGTCTTCCTGACACATTTGATGCAGTGTTCTACTCCTACATGCTAAATCTAATTTAAATGTGCCATTCTAATCTCCTGTATCCTTACTGATAATTTTCCTCCTCCATCTATCAATTAATGACAGAAACAGGTTGAAATTTCTGTGATTATGGACTAGTTTTTTTCTCTTTGACGTTTTATCACTTTTCGCTTTGTATATCTTAAGGTCATGTTACTAATATATCCTCATTGTTATATATTTTTGATGAGCCTTTTGATTTTACATATTGAATCTCTATTTCTATAATGCTCATTGTACTAAAGTTTTTTCTGTATTACATAAATACATCAGCACTAGATTTCTTTAGGTAAATATTTCATGGTATGTCTTGGGTAGCCTTGAATTTTAAGGTGTTTGGGGGATATTTTTTGCAGCAGCATATAACAAGTGCTCCTTTCTTTTCTCCCTGTGTAATTCACCCTTAAGAATCCTTGCTTATAGATGGGTAGTTTAGCTCATTTTCCCTTACTAGGATTATTATATATATTTTTTATTTTGTTTTGTCTTTGAGACAGACTCTCACTCTGTTGTCCAGGCTAGAGTGCAGTGGCATGATCTTAGTTCAGGGCAACGTCAAACTCCAGGCTCAAATGATCCTCCTGCCTCAGCCTCTTGCGTAGCCTTAGCCTCCCAAGTAGCTGATTCTATAGGCCTGTGCATAGAGATGAAGTTTTGCTGTGTTGCTCAGGTTGGTCTCAAACTCCTGGTCTCAAGTGATTTTCTTGCCTGGCCTCCCAAAGTGGTAAAGTGGCAAAGTGAGCCACTGTACCCAGCCACTATATGTTGATATTCTTTTTCTTTATTATTCATGTGCTTCTCCCCCCCTATATAGTTGGAGGCAATTGTCTATTTCTTTCTTTGTGTATATTGTTTTAGTTAATTACCCCAGATGTTATAGCATTAATGACAACCTAACAAGCCTAAAGTTAATTTTCATCTCTATTTTCCTTGCTCCCAAATAGAACATTAGAACACTTAGCTTACTTTAGTAATCTCTTTCTGAATTTATATACAACATTTTAGATTTATTTTTTTCTTTATCTCATAAATGAGATATAACAAGGTCTTATAGGCAAAGTTTGTTTGTATTTATCTACATAGTTTCAAATAAGTTTGCTCATCTTTGTTATATCTCAAACCTTCCATTTGACATTACATTCTTTCTGTCTGAAGTAAATCCTTCAGAAGTTTCTTTAGTGTGGGATCTTTACTTGTCTGAAAATGCTTTTATTTACCCTTATTCCTAAAAAAGACTTTTAAGAAGACTTTTTCTGAATATAGAATTTCAGAATAGTTATTTTCTGTAATTAGATATGTCTATTTTACTGTTGTCTCTTGACTCATCATTGCTATTAAGTGGTTGTCTTTTGATCTAATTTTCTTTCTCCTTTAGAGGCTTTCAAAATCTTGTCTGCTTTTGGTGTTCTTTTGTCTTGTGAGTTGTTCAGGGTATGCATATCTTTTGTATTTATCCTGCTGAGAAGTCACTGGATTCTGAATTTGAAAGTCATTTTGTCTTTCAAAAATTCTGGGAAAATTTTTAGCCACCATTTCTTTGAATATGACTTTCCTTCACACTCTCTCTTAATTTCTTTGCAAATAGGATGAAATGCTTATTAGACTATATCCCTCTATGTTCCTTAGCTTTAGTTCTGTTCTATTTCTTTTTCTGGGCTGCATATTCAATAATTTCTTTTGTTCTCTCTCTCAATACAACCATCCTTTCTGTGATTAATTTATCCAGTGAGATTTTCATCCTCATTATGGCATTTTAATGTATGGAAGTTCTATTTCGTTCCTTCTCACATTTACCTGGCCATATTTTATAGCCCATGTTCTTGGAAAATGTTTCGAAGAGATTCCTCTCTTGGGCCTAAATTCTCTAATTGACCTCCCTTCTCAAACAGATAATGCAAATTCAGGCCACAAACTTAATTGAGAGTCACACTATGGTTTTAATTCTTGACTTTTCCTGCTGATACTTTTGGTGTAGAAGGTTTATTTCCCATTTACCCGTATGCTGTCTTTCTGGTCTTGTGTTCCTCTCTTTGATTCCTCCCCTTGGAAAGTTCCTAGGATTTATTTCTTGTCTCCCCAGCCACGTACATACATGAAACAGAAGTTCAGAGGATACAACATTCAGCAGATGTTCTCAGGGAAAAAAACTCCCTTCGATTCTTGCTCAGGACTCCTGGTTCTGCTTTTGGTCTCTCCAGCTTTCTTGTGTTTTTGCCAGATCAGTGATGTATTTAAAAACATTAATGCAAACATTAATGTTATTCATCCTTTGAAGTTGTTCATATGGAGAAGTATTTTAGAGCATCTGGTCTATGATATTTTTAGAAATAAAAACTCTATGTGAATTTTTATATAAGGAGGGGGTTCAATTGTCAATTAAAAATCAAGTGCTGGAAAAGTATTGTCATGGTATGGAGGACCTTACAGAGACCATCTTTACCTTCACTCAAATCAGCTATGTACTTTAGTACATTATTGAACCTCTTTGGGTCTCCATTTCCACATCTTTAAACTGGGGAAAATAGCGGTACTGATTATTCTGGACATTTGGAGGAATAAGTGAAGTTATTTATGTGAACCACTTATAAGAGTTCTTGGCACATAGTTAAATGCCCAACACCATATTTTACTGAACTTAAGATGTCATATATTGTGTGATCCCTGTTACTTCATAAAAAAGAAAATATGGTTTCAATTAAGCTATGCCACTGACTGAAACATACATTCCAACTTTGGATGTCAAAATATTTTTAAAAAGCATCTTAGAGTGGCCTGACATTAGTAAATTTTAGCTATTATTGTGAATGGATGAGCAGGGGTAGAAAAGGCACTGGTTGAGAAACGGAATTTTAGTCTCAGAATGGATAGGACTTTATGTGTTTGTAGGTATTTATCCCATTACACCCTTGCCTCATCCAATTCTGGTTGCATTATGCATGAATTAGAGTTAGTGTCCAGACAGTTAACTATCAATAGACCAACAAAATGCCATCTCTCCAAGACTGGGGAAGAAGAAAAAAAGAACTCATGTGTTTTGAGTAACTTCTGTGTGTTTAGTGCACTCATGAGTGCCTTAAATATACTAGGTACTCTAATTCTTACAATCAGCCTGATTAATTAGGACTATTTGCTGCAAATAATACTCCCCAAGCAATATTAGTGGTTTAATATTTCATTTCTTTCTTGCTTACTGCACAGACTGATGTGGATTGGATAGGTCTACTCCAGGCTGTGATTCAGAATTCATCTTCCTTCATTTGCTTCTCCATATTGTGGCCTTCAGGTTGCCCTGGCATTACTCAACAGGCAGGAACGGGGAGAGGAAGGGAACATCGAAAAAGTATATCTTCTATTACAATATGATTTAAAATTATTCAAGACCTCACATTTTTTTCTAGATTACTTTTTTGGAGGGAGTATAGATTAAGGTATTTGGAAGGGCCTCCCATATGAAGTAGGATCAGAGCTGAGTCCAGATGCATTGATATTACCTGGAGGTAGAAAGAGAGAATTAAGAAATTTCAATCAGGATATGTTGGAATGCCATTGCCAATGCATAGAATCATGCAGGTGCAAATGGTTTGGGAGAATAATGGAACACTTTGTTGGGGGAAGAGCTAACATTCACTAAACTGCTACTCTGTGCTAGACACTTACCATGACCTGTGTCATACTGGACATAAATGTGTATTGATAAGGTATTGATAGGGCCTTGTTCTGTGAATGGACTGTTTTTAATGTCTGATTCATTTTTTGCCTGAAAGAGTTTGGCCCATGTGGCCCATGTGATCCATGTACCAGATACTTTCTCTCTCTCTCTACATAAGGGATCCTTTAAATGAGGATATTGTGACAATGACAATAGGATTGGTTGAGAATGGCTATGTTGCGCTCACTCTCTGGGTTATTCTGTTTACACCTGCTGGCTTTAGAGTAGGTAAAGGTTCTGTCTTTGGCTACTTTTCATTAATGAGCTGTTGAGAACTCTTCCTCTTTGTGGCTGAGCCAAATCTGGTTTAGTCTAGATTCTCCTTTGAATTGAATGTCCCATGCTATTTTGGTCTTTCAGGATGTGAGCTATGATGTTAATTATTTCTTCAGGGTCAATTTTACTAATTACAGATGTATCTTAGTCTTTTTATCTGTATTTTTCAAAGAATAGCCTGTGTTTTGGTCCATTCTGCTGTTACAGAATTACACATACTGGGTAATAGATAATGAACAGAAATTTATTGGCTCACAGTTCTGGGGGCTGGAAAATTAAACATCGAAGCATCTCCATGTTAGGTTGGATCCCCTCAAATACCCTCCTTCTTTCTAGCCTCCCCCCTCAACCAAAGAATGCAATGCTACATTTCTAAACTATTAAGAATAGAGGATGAATGATTTTACCACAACAAATAAGTAAGCAAGGAGACAGTTTTGTTAGTCAGTTAGATGTAAGCATTGCACATCGTACTCCATAAATGCATCAATGTATACAGTACAGTTATGTTTTAATAAAAAATTAAAGAAAAAAAAGGCATCTGTGTGGTTGGTGTCTGGTGAGGCCATCCTTTTCTTCAAAGATGTTGCCTTGCGTCCGGAGGGGAGGAAGGCTGGATTCTCAGATAGCAGAAAGTGGAAGAGCCAAGAGAGCAAACCCACTTCTGTAAGGCCTCTTGATAACACCATTAATTTATTCCTGAAGGCTCTGCCCTAATGCCTTATAGGCATATCTCAGAGATATTGCTGGTTTGGTTCCAGACAACTGCAATAAAGCCAATATTGCAATAAAGCAAGTTGTGCAAGTTTTTTGGTTTCCCATGCATATAAATGTTATGTTTATATTATGCTATAGGCCAGTCACTGTGCAATAGCATTATGTCTAAAACAATTTTCAAAACCTTAATTAAAAAAAATACTTTATTGGGCTAGGCATGGTGACTCATGTCTATAATCCTAGCAAATTTAGGAGGCTGAGGTGGGAGGATCACTTGAGGCCAGGAATTTGAGAGCACACTGAGCAACATAGTGAAAACAAAAATTAGCCTGTCTCTCAAAAAATAAAAATATTAGCCAAGTGTGGTGGCACACAGTCTTCGCTACTTGGGAGGCTGAAGTAGGAGAATGACTTGAACCCAGGAGCTTGAGGTTGCAGTGAGCTATATTGATGCCACTACACTCTAGCCTGTGTCAAAAAATATTTTATTGCTAAAAAATGCTGACAAGCATCTGAACCTTCAGTGAGTCATAATCTTTTTGCTGGTGGTGGAGGGTCTTGCCTTGATGTTGATGGTTGCTGATGTCTCGGGGTGTTGGTTGCTTAAAATTGAGGTAGCTGTGAAAGTTTCTCAAAATAAGACAACAATGAGGTTTTCATATTGAATGACTTTTCACGATAGATTTCTCTGTAGCGTGCTATATTGTTTAATGGCATTTACCCACAGAAGAACTTCTTCCAAATGTGAAGGCAATCTTTTCAAACCCGGTGGCTGCTTTGTCAGCACAATTTATGTAATATTCTAAATTTGTTATTGTAATTTCAACAACGTTGACAGCATCTCTACCAGGAGCAGTTGTCATCTTAAGAAATCACTTTCTTTGCTCATCCTTAAGAAGCAACTCCTCATCTGTTCAAGTTTCTTCATGAGATTGTAGCAATTCAATCCCATCTTTAGGCTCCACTTCTAATTCTGGTTCTCTTGCTATTTCCCCCACATCTGCAATTACTTCCTCCACTTAAGTCTTGAGCCCCTCAAAGTCATCCATGAGGGTTGGAATTATCATCTTCCAAAGTCCTGTGAATGTTATTTTAAAATTGATCAAAATATAGAGACAGCTTCTTCTTCCTTAAATCTCATGAATAGACCTCTGGTAGCCTCAAACTTCTTCTGCAGTTTCCTCACCTCTCTTAGCCTTTGTAGAATTGAAGAGAGTTGGCCTTGCATGGTGGCTCACACCTGTAATCCTAGTACTCTGGGAGGCTGAGGAAGGTGGATTGCTTGAGTTCCGGAGTTTGAGACCAGCCTGATCAAGACTGAGACCCCCCATCTCTAATAAAAATAGAAAAACTAGCCGATCATTGTGCTGAGTGCCTGTCTCAGCTACTCAGGAGGCTAAGAGAGAAAGATCCCCTGAGCTTAAGAGATTGAGAGGTTGCTGTGAGGTATGATGATGCCATAGCACTCTCCCCAGGGTGACAAAAAAAAAGAAAGAGAGAGAGAGAAAGAGAAAGAACTGAAGAGAGTTAGGGCCTTCTTCCAAATTAGGATTTGGTTTAAGGGAATGTTGTACCTTGTTTGATTGTCTATTTAGAATACTCAAACTTTTTCTATATCGGCAATGAGGCTGTTTTGCTTTCTTATCATTTGTGTGCTCACTGGAGTAGTACTTGTAATTTCCTTCAAGAATCTTTGTATTCACAACCTGGCTAAGTGGCTCAAGGAGCCTGGTTTTCAGCTGGTCTCAGCTTTTTCCTCACTAAGCTTAATGATTTCTAAGGTGAGAGAGGTGAAACTCTTCCTTTCACTTGAACATGTAGAGGTCATTGTCAGGTTGTTAACCAGTTTCTTTTCAATTTTGTTGCGTCTCGGGGAGCAGGGACTTCTGAGGAGAGGGACAGCAATGGCTGAATGCCTGGTTGTGGAGCAGTTAGAAGCCACACACGTGTCAATTACGCTCTCCATCTTACATGGGGGTGGTTTGTGGCTCCCCAAATCGATCATAATAGTAATATCAAGGATCATTAATCACAGATGACTATAACTGATATGGTATTAATGAACAAGTTGAAATACTTCAAGAATTATCAATATTACACAGAAACATGATGTGAGCACATGTTGGAAAAGTGGCACAAATAGTTTTGTTTGACACAGGGTTGCCACAAACCTTCAATTTGTAAAAAAAGAAAAAGAAGAAAAGAAAGAAAAAGAAAAAGTCAGCATCTGTGAATCAAAATAAAGTGAAGTACAATGAAGTGAGATATACCTATAATTAGCTCTAAAGGCCCCATCTTCCCAGCTACCACATTGAGGGTTAAGTTTCAACCTATGTACTTAGGAGGGGAAACAAACATTCAAACAAGTCATGTCTATGTACTAGTTTTTTTGTTTGTTTGTTTATTTAATCTCTTTGTAGTAGGCTTTGATTCTTTTCTATACATTTAGTATAGTCCATTCTTTAATCCTCTTTGGTAGGAAGCAGCTCTTTGGACCTAAAATCTGAAATGGATCCTTCATTTCATGGGCACAAACATGATACACAATGTGGTACCCTTAACTAGCCCCTTGGGTCAAAGTAGTTTCTGGTGTTATTACTTCACTTTCTCTGAGGTATCATGCAGGCTACATGATCTTATGTGATTCTAACAATAACCTTGAGAATAGGTTCTATTCCCATTTTACAGATGAAGGAGCTAACGGTCTGAGAGTCCTAGTAGGAGGCAAAACTGGGAATCCCAATCCTCCACTTTTGGATTTCCCAGTCCTCACCACCCTACCTCCTTTTCAACATTAGCAAAATTGAGCAAAGTCCAGTTCGGAGGATTTGGGGAAGATGTATAATAAGAGAAGAGTGGATTATCATTGTTGCTACAGCACTGTCATCTGCTCATGACTTTAGAAGAGACAAGTATAATGATCAAACTAAGAGATCATACAGTTCTGTCTCCTATGTCCTTTTCCCAAGGGTACATAGACCCTTTCAACCTGGGTCCTCATCATGACTCAGAGAGGGAAATATTTTGCCCAGTGTGACCTTTGAGTATGATTTATGAAATGAGATGTATCCAAATTTTCACCACATTGGAGCTATTCAATTTTCTCTAATGGCCTTTATCTGAGAGTTATGTGTATTCGTGGCAGTCACAACCAGTAAGTCATTAGCTTAAAGTATACTGATTGTTAATTTTAGCACCCTGGGACCTGGGCCCAGTGGGAGAGGTCTCTCGCTTTTTGCAAATCTAATCTAAGGAACATCGAGCCAGTTGGCTAACATTCACATCAGGAAAAGTTAGAAAGTAAGAAGGGATAATTAAAAAGTTAAAGAGTAAAAAGCAGTTGAATAGTTGGAGTTCAGGAGGTAGCAGACTGGCCTCTGTCTGGCTGCCTTCCTACCACTAGGCACTGTCCTCAAGTGAGGAAGAGAGAAGGAATAAATCTTTATATCAGCACCTATGATATGCTGGGCAATTCACCTTTGTAATCTCACTGAGGTGTGCCGCATTCTCATGACTCATCTTTATTATATGCCTTGTTTTGTAGGTAAAAAACCCTAATGCTCAAGGTTGCACAGATAACTGATGGAGCTGAGATGTGCACCTAGGACTTAGTCCCTAATCTGTATTATTAACAACAGAATTCAGAGATCAGGGTGGATCAAAGGCAAAGCCACGCCTCCCTTGGGGCTGTATCTGACCTGAGGTCTTGAAGTTTGGGCACCCGATTCTCACTTAAACCTTTAGAAAATCTGGAACTCAAAGCCAGCTCTCAGGATGCTGGTTACTGCAGCTCCTTGGGTGGCTCAGGGCTGGGAGCTCTTCTTATGGGCAGCTGGATGGGCAGAGACTCCTGTCCTGGATGGGCAGGAGAACCCACCCAGAGACACAAGGTGGGGACAGCTATGGCTTTTCTGACTCTGGGAACCTTAGCTTCCCTCTGGGAAGCCACACAGGCTCCTTCATGGGAGGCTGCCTTGGAGTTGGCTTGACAAGATAGAGACATTTAGAGGATGGGTAGTCACATAAATCAGGTATTGGGACACATGGACTTCAGTGGGGACAGCTAGACATTGGGCTCCTATCCTCTGGGCACTCGTGAGTCCAAATGAGTCAAGTTGCCTGTTCCATTCTCAGGCTGAATGGAATCTGATCGGGACCCTTGAATTTCCCTGCCCACAATATTTTCCTGCACTTGATAACCACAGCACAGGAGAAAGAACAGGCATAACCATCCCCATTTTACAGATGAGGACTGAGGCTCCTATAAGCTCCCATGGTAAACCACCCTGAGGCCCTGGTTGGTCTCACGAGGCTCCAACCAGGCAAAGCCTTATTTGGATTTTGCATGGGAGTTTATGAGAGTGAGGAAACCTGTCTGCAGATCCCCAGGTTGGTGTGACCTCAGGCAGTCTCTTCCTCATCTTCTGAATGTCTCTCTCCGTCTGCCCATGTTAACTTCGGTACTTCCATCTCTTCATTTGGGGAAGAGATGGGCTGTAACAGTTGCAACTTGCCTCACGGGGCTAGTTTGAGGACTAAACGTAAAGGGTTTGGAGCGCCCAGTAGGTGTTTCTCCCTCTCTGCTGCCTCTTCCTTTTCTTCCTTGCTGTTGTTGCTATTGTTACCATCACAAGGGCAGAATCCCTGAGGCTCCCGTGCTCTAGGAACATGATGTGGGCTCTTCCCAGAAGGCTGCCCGGATTTCTTCAGGGAGCTCTAATCTTAGCTGTGTCAAGTTCACAGTATTTGTGTAGGTGAGATTCCTGTCACCTTCTAGGTAAGGCCTAGAAAGTAGACGCATCAAATTAATCAGGTGGAGGCTTGGGTGGGACTTTGTCCGTGGTTTACTGAAACTGTTCTGGTTCCAGAATTGAGGAGCAAAGCTGAAAGGTCTAGGAGGGGGCCCCCTTACCGGATCAGGGTTTTCAGGGCCCAGAGAGGATAGGGACATACTCTGTGAGTCCTGAGGTCCACTCTGCCTGCTTGCTGGGCTCTGTCCCCTGGCAGCTGTAAGTGGCTCTTGGGGCTTTCTCCAGGGAGTCAGAGCTCTCTATATTTCATGAGGCTGGATCCATTCAGCAGCTTGCTTGGATTCTTGTGCCTCCCTTGGGAATGAGGGTTCTTAAAGTATCTGATTGCTGCAGTGTGCCAGTCACCCTAGCTAGCAGTACTGAGATATCTCCGATGACTATTGCCACCTTTGCACAGGTCACACAGAGGCCCAGAGTGGGGTGGGAAGGAAGATGTGTTGTGGTTACCTCCCAAAGCTCTTTACAGCCCTCCCTTTCACCCCGGGCTCCTATCTCTCCATTTCTAGGATTAGTGCTCTCTTTGAAACTTGTACCTGCCTTTTAAATGAACCCCTGATGCTCATCTCACTCCGTCTGCTTCACTTCTCACCACAGGAACTGAAATTTCACTCCGACTATTTCTCTCTCCTGCCAAACACCTTCAATGGCTCCTGATCACCCATACAAGAGAGTCTAAAGAATCCATTTCTTTCATAGTCCAGACCATAGAAGCACCTTCCTTCTAGCCTCCTAGAAAGATTTGGTCCCTAAATACTTGCTACATTTTTTTTGGTCTCCACCATGGCTCATACTGCTCTCTTGGCCCTGAATGCCCTTGGCCCATCTTCACCTGGCAAAATCCTACCCTGCTTTTGAGGCCCAGCTCACATGTCGCCTCTTCTAAGAAGTGTTCTACTCTCCTAGCCAAAAGTGACCAGTACATTTTCTACATTCCCACACTACTGGATAGTTTCCTGGAAACTCCACAACTAGTACAGAAGGCTCTAGCCTTCTAGAAACACTTGGATTTCCCTAGTCTTAACCATCCTCACGATTCTGTGTTTTTCACATGTTCTTTCTTTTGCCTTGTGCTCTCTTCTTTCCAGCCCCTCTCCTTCCTCTGCTATTCCCACATTCTTTTTTTAAGTTTAAGTATTGCTGTCATGACCTGAGAAACTTCCTGGGGCCCCCTTCTTCCACCTTCCTTTCTGACCAGGTAGTGCCCCAAAGTCCTCTGCCCCCTGGGCCCTTTAGCATTCCCCTGGCTTCCTGTCATGGTAGTTTTCTTACAGCATTGTGACTGTCCATTGATACATCTCTCTGTCCATTGGAAGAACCTGCTGAACACAGAGCTGGCAGTGGGGAGGGAGGCTGCCCAGGTGGGTATGACTGATGGAGGACTATAAGAACTCAAGAGGGACAGGTGGCTTTGTCTCAGTGGATGTTTGAATGTAGAGCCCTTTCGGTGCAATGCGTATGGTATCCAAAGGGCCTCCCACATGGTCTCACCGTATGCTCATACCACCGTGACAATAATTACCATTGTCTCCAGTTTATCAGCTCCTTCAATAGGAACTCACCCAGTCAACAAGTGTCAGACACTGTGTCAGGCACGGGGGACCCAGCAGCGAGCAGGACAGATCTTTGTTCCCTGCCCTGGGACCCTCAAAGGAGAAAACAATTAGCTCTTCGTGTCACAGTTAATTATTTACATATAATTGTGATAAGCTCTATGAAGGAGAAATATAGAAGGGGCTGTGGAATCAAATAATGAAAGACTTGATGAATTCCACAGGGCAGGCCAGGCTGAGCCCTGCAGGATCACAGGGATAACTTGGTGAGGGGAGATAGAGGCAAGGCTGCTGAGGGAAGGCGTGTCCATGAAAGTGCGTGGAGGGGGAGGCATGGCTTGCTGAACAGAGAAACAGCAGTCAGTGTGGATGGGGAGCTGCGAGTGACAGGACAAAAGGCTAGAGAGGTAGGCAGGGGCCAGAGCGATGTCTGACAAGGAGTAGTTTGTTCTTTGTCCTAGTAGCAACCGGAAGCCACTGAAGGATTTTAAACAGTGGATTGATGTGCATGTGATTAGATGTGTGCTTAAGATCTCACTGGTGGTTGTGTGGAAAATGGTTTGGAGAGGGTCAAGTCTGAGGAGGAGAAGAGCAGAACACATTAGGAGGCTCTTGGAGAGGGCCAAGTGAGAGATGCCAAGGAAGTGGGAATGGAGACGGAAAAATATGGAGAACAAGGGAAAGGGCCACCTCCAGCAAAATTCTTGGCTAGACATCCAGAAGCTAGCCTCTGGATTCTAAATCTTGTGCATTTGGCGCAGACCAGGGAAGGCAGAATGGACAAAAGCATCAATTTTAGGGTCATTTGAAGGTGTAGGCAGCATGCCAGGTCCAGGTGAACTCGATTCTATTGCAGCCACTCAAGCTGCAGAAAGAAATTTTCTCCCAGTCTCAAGCTCCCAACTCCGTGTCCATGAATGGTGAAACCTAGGCCACGTTCTTCTCCAGGTGCCTGTCTGGTGAAATCTAGGCCATGTGCATCTGCTCTGTGTGTCTGATTGGTGGGACCTAAGTCATGTGTCAGTACCCATGTACCCGACCTTTCAGTCTATCTTGGGAGGTAGGTTTTCCTTTTGCTCAGACCTTTAAGGGCAGGAATAGTTCTCAATTGTAGGAAATGAGTTAGGGGGACCAGAAAGAAAAGTAAATGTTTACAGGTGGATTATCTTAATGCTTGTAACAGTCTTGAGAGGTTGAGTTTGTATGTTTCCCATTTTACACATGGGGAAACAGATACTGAGACATCAGAAGAACCCTGATTTCTTCCTCAGCAAAGCAGTGCACTGTGAGGCTCTTTCCACCCTGAAGGTAGAGTGATTTATAATGATGGGTGACAAGACAGCCTATTGCTTCCAGCTCTTGCACTCTCTGAAGCCTTTGAGAACAAAAGAATTACAGCCAAATTGGCCGGGCCCTGTCCCATTCCTTTCTGACTCCCCAGCACTCTCCTCCCTGTACCTAGTGCCTCTCCTGAAGCTTAACTACTTTCCACAATATTTACTGTCCCTGCCGTGTTGACAGCCCTAATGGACTGTACAGATGAAGCAATCCCAGCCATGCCTTGAGCTGTACCTGGATGGCCCATTAGACAATGGCAGAAACCACCCTTGTGTCTGTTTTTACTTGAATAATTTACTGTAAATAGCCCCCATTTCCTCAAGGAGCCCAGCCTCCTTAGCCAAATGGAGGTGAGCAAGGGCTGCCTCTAATGGGATGTGGGAGCCGAAATGAGCTGTCCAAATGGAACTGTTGTCACAGCAGGCATTGACTTAAATCAGAAACACTTCCGGCTTCAAGTCCTTTTTATAAACCAGCCCCTCCTGGCGGAAGAGAGGCAGCTCAGAGGCCTGAGGAAGCAAAGGGGCAGAAGCCAGGTGGGATTCTCACTGAGTTAGGGAGGGCCCTTGGGGAGGTGCTGAAGGGGGTTTCCTCTTTCCTGCTTATTCCTTCATTTGTCCTTTTCACCTCTCTTAATTGGCAAAGCAGCAGCTCTGCCTTTTGATATATATTTTGCAGCTCCTGCTTCCAAGGTGAAGGACGCTCCTTTGACACTACCATGTGTCGAATACAATGTCAGGGACTTTTGCAAGTAATCTTATTTAACCCTTATGAAGTTCTTGGGAGGTAGATATAACTGCAGGAACCACATTTTTGGTGGACTGGTAATTTTCTCAAGGTCATGTACTTATCAGATATGGCATCAGGATTTAAATCTATCAGACTCCAAAGTTCATGTGCTTTTTCGTGAGACCGTGTAGCACAAGGCTAAGGGTTATCTTGAATCCAGTCTTGGTTTCCTGACATGCTGTGTAGCTTTGGAGGGGTTTAACTCTCCAAGTCTTTATTAAACAGGATGAGCAAGACTTTGGGGAGTGGGAGGAGGTAGCTGTAAAGACAGAACTTTGCAGTGGGCATGATCCTGATGACTGAAGGCTTAAAATAGATATCTTTGTAAAACTAGTGATGCTTTACAGCTTCATCTGGGACTATGGTCTCCCCAACCCACCCATCCATCCCTTTAGGGCCCATCTTTGCCCATATGACTGTCACAAAAATAGCCAATAAATGAGGAACAAAATAGAAATGTCCCACAGTCTGTGCCCCTCATCCTCACTCCATTTGACTGTAGTTCTTGCTTCTTTTTTCTGAGGGATGTTCTTCCATTTTCTGGAGGACCCATAGTCTGGGAGGTGAGAACAGTGTGAGGTGCTGGTGGGAAGTTTCCACTGGAGCTGGGCGTTTCCTGTTAGCAAATGCTGGACAAGTGGTTGGCATTCTTCCTTTCTTCCTTGGGATCCCAGGCCATTCTCTTGCTCCTTTTCTCCTTTCCCATCTTCTTTTTACTCACTCCCTGCTCTCTGCTCTCTTCTCTCTCTCTCTCTTTTTTTTTTTTTTACTTTAAAAAATTTTTTTATTTTGTATTTTTATTGTTGGGGATTCATTGAGGGTACAAGAAACCAGGTTACACTGATTGCATTTGTTAGGTTAAGTCCCTCTTACAATCCTGTCTTACCCCCCAAAGGTGTGGCACACACCAAGGCCCCACCCCCCTCCCTTCTTCCCTCTCTCTGCTCTTCTATCTCTTCGCCCCACTCCCTCCCCACTCTCAAATATAAAATATGCTTATACTATTATTTTCCAAAAAAATGCTGGACACATATCGGTTGTTTGTTACTATCACCATCTTCACCAGCTCCAGCATCTTCCCTCCAATCCTAAAACCCAGATTCTTTCCCTCTGTCACTTCCCAGCCTGTGCTTCTTACTGAATTTCAGAGATCTCATCTCTAACAAGGGGCTGATGATAGTATTGAAAGAACTACATGAGGCATTTGGAACAGTTCTCAGCACATAGTACATGCTCAATAAATATTACCTATTATTGATACTGCTATAGACACTTTATACACATCAGATGGGTTAAACTCCTGCCATTCCCTGTCTCACCTTCCAGATATTCTTCCTTGTTCCCAGAAACCTGAGCTGTGGTTCCTCTGAGAGCTAATCTAGTTCACAGCCCAGGCCTTTGGCCATGCAAGCCATTGTATTGGGTCCTGTGCCCGTTCTCACACTGAATGAGATGTAGTTTCAGACATCAGTGAGTCTTGTCCCACTGTGGGGGAGAGATGGGCATGAATAATACAGTCTGGGAATGGGTTAGTGGTACATATGCAGCCCCGATGTCTTCAAGGTGCCTCCCTAGCCTCTGGGAACATGTGGGATCACATGGAGCAAGGTTTTGTTAGCTGGCAGATTCCTCCTGCATAATAACTGCTGGGAAGCTATGGATGAAAAGGATGAATGAGGACATCTCACTGGGGTGCTTTAACAAAAAACAAGATATACTAGGCTCATTGCATACCCCTCCACCAAGAACTCAGAGGCTCCTAATGGACAGGAAGTAAATTGTTTTGGTGTGACTTGTTTCTACTGTGCTCTGGTTGGCTTCTTGTGCTTGCCACTTCATTCTGAAGGGTTCACAGATCAGTGATCCAGAATTTGCTGAAGAACTTGTGATCGCCAAACTGTGTTTGTGAAATCTGCCCCTTAGAAATTCAGAACATTTTCTTGCATTTAGGTTTCTGCTCATGACAACTTCTCCTTTCTTGAGTCCCTCAGATATGACTTGAATCAGATCCAGAGGTTCATCTATTGTTCCATGGTATGCTATATTCCATCCTAGGGAATCCTATTGGGCCAAACATGGAAAGGCCTTGGAACTTCCTTCCTGTCTCCTTGTCTCTTCACCTACCTCAGGCTTCAATGTCCTCTTCAACATCTTTCTTTGCCTCCATAATAAAGATGAAAGTAAAATAAGATTTGCTTGCTCACTGCCATTGAATCACATCTTAGCTTTTACCCTGAAAAGTCGATATTGTCCTTTTTTGTACTTTAGTCAAACGTATCAAAAAGAGAACATATACCTCACTTTGTTGTTTCTAGCTTTTTCTTTTATGCCATCATTTTCAGCCTGCTGGCTTGTTAAGTTCCAAAAATACATTCTCTCAATAATTGTGATGGTGATAGAACTAGCAATGGTGATGAGCTGTTATCATGCTTCTTGAGCCCTGTCACTGTGCTAAGGGCTTTACCTGGTCTATCTCATCGTCTGCATCTCTCTTACCATAGCCGACCACAGGACTTAGCACATAGCAGACTCTAAGAGCATCATAATAATAACAGGTACTTTTATTTAGCTTCCCCTGGCCCAATACTTCCACATTTCTTATCTCATGTCATCATCATAGTAGACCTATAAAATGCACGTTATGTTACATAGTGTTCTTCTCAGTTACAGATAAAGAGGTAGGGCTCAACATAAATGTATTAATAAATCATTTCACTCATTCCTTCAACAGACACCCTGAGTTCAGAGTTCAGCACTGGGCTCACAGTCTAGTGGGGCCCACAGACAAGGAAACAGGCAATGGCAGTGAATGTCTGGAATTATCCAGTTTATTCTGGCTCTTGCCTCCCCAGATTGAGCATTTTATTCTTTCTTTCCCATCATCATCTGGGATTACTTTACATTCGGCCTCATCACAGTTAAAATCCTCCTTGCCTGTTCTTTTCTATAGGGGTCACTTATAATAGAGTTAGGAATCCTCTGTTGCTGCACCCGGGTAAAGGTGCCAGAGTGTCCGTTTCTCTCAAGGAGGGCTTATTTATTGGTTTGAGGTGTTGGTGGAGAGAAGAGAGATAGCAACAGAGAAATAAAAAGAAGGAGTGTGGAGAAAGGGTGTCCACGGGCAGAGAAGGGACAAGACAAGGCAAGAAAGGAGGAACAGGTGGGCAGCAAGTTTTGGTCCAAGCTGTGAGGCACAGGCAAGCCAAATGTGTCCTCAGTGCTGAGATCAGAGGTTCTGGGAGCTGGTTCCCTTTTATATTATATGTTAGGATGCTTTTGGCTATGCAGCACAAAAACTCTCACTCAGGCTGACTTAAATGACAAGAACTTTTATTACCTTAGGCAGTAGGAAGCCTAAAGTGAGCCAGATCCCGGCACTGGTTGATTCAGTGTCTCAGTGATCAAGGGTTCAGCTATTTTTTTCTGTGTGCTAACTTTGCTCTCCAGCTAGCTCCTCTCACGGTTGCAAGATGGCCTTTAGCAACAACAAAGTGTATGTTTCCTTGTTCAAGTTCAATAGGAGAGACAAATACTATGGCTCTCTGTTAGGAGAAAGAAAACTTTTCCTAGGAGGAATCTTGTCATGACTAATTGGCCTGAATTGAGTCACATGTCTATTTCTGAACCAATCACTGATGGTTTGAGTGAAATTATACCTTCTAACGTAGTGACCCGCAGGAACTGTATTAAAGGGCCATGGCATTAGGAAGGTTGAGAACCACTGGTCTAAAGTGATGTGAATCTGGGAAAGCAACCACTATGCCCATTCTGGGGTCACATTGCTTAGACAGCCTTAAGCTGTGAATAACTGAGTCCTGTGGTGGGTAGAGTCAGGGAATTAGAATGGAGAGATGCCAGATTTAGCAAATAATATAGGATGGCCAGTGAAATCTGAATCTCAGATCAATCAGAGGTACTTTTTTTAGTACAAGTATGTCCTATGCAATATTTTCTAGCCTGTGTGTCCCAATATTTGGCACATACCAAATGGAGCAGATTAATGTTTGGTAAGGGGACATAAGAAGGGATTGTCGAGGTTTATAGCGGACTAGGAACTTAGAAACAAGATCAAATCTGGTTCTGGCTTACTTGTGTGAGGTCTGTGGAGTGCAAACTCATTCAAAAGGAGAGGAGATCTAGGAGGCCTTTTATTCATGTTTGCCTTTGTTCCTTGCAGCCTAGATCCAGGTGAGAAAGTGATTATACTTTGTGTTGGGGCCTCATTGAGCTGTCCTGCCCTCTGTTTTCACAGGGTCCTGACCGCTGTGGGCAGGCCTTGCTACGCATTGGGATCAACATGATGGCACTGCCTGGAGGCCGCCACCTGGACTCCATCCCCCTGCCAGGGCAGAGGTAAGGCCCAGCACCTGGATCCTGAGGCTAAAGAGGGCCCCATTTCTCCACACTGGCCTGGGAGGAGCCTAGGATGAATTACTGGAGGTGCCACATTCCCTCAGCAAATGTGAATGGGACTTGGCCCTGGGACATGGAGGAATCAGGGAGCTCCCAGCCCCCAAAGAGCTGTAGTCTGAAGTGGAGGCAGACAATAAAATCAAGTGGAATGTATTGTTAGGGTATAGGACCCCAGAAGAGCCTCCTGATCACTTCTAGGTGGGGGCCAGAGCCACAGGGGTTCTTTAGGTAGACCCTCTCTGACCTGTTGCAAGTCTACCCTTGGACTTCTTCTCTTTACCCTAAGCACCGAGCAGAGAACTGAGGTTGGAGCTTATCCTTGGGTAGAGCTTGCCGCCCTGACTCCGGCAATGTGGGAGGGGGAGGGAGGCAGACGCTGAGCTGAAGATGAGGCCAAGATGGCAAGCTGAGAAGGAGACATTTGTCTGAAGGAGAGGGGCCTGCACACAGCTGAAAGGTATGGAGAGGCTGGTGTAGATTTCACTTGGCTGGTTCTGGACTCAAACAGAACCAGTGGTGACAATACCAGGGCATCCAATCCAGGTATCCTGGTTTGGGTGCCCTGGTCAAGGTTTGCTGAAGATGGTCTTTATTTTGGCATGAAAGTCCTGTGTTTATGGAAACTCCATAGTCTTGGGCAAATCTGGATAGTTGGTCACTTTCATGTAGATTTGTCTATGGAGGAACTTGGCAACCTTAGGGTGCTCAGGGCTTCTGCTTAGCTCTTTTTTATTTTCCAGAGAAATCCCGGGGGCTGTCCTGAGACAACAAAATCCAAGTAGCCTTTGTATGACTGTTAAATCACTGTTTTATTGTATTTTGTAAAGTTTTATTTTACATATTACATGTGTCACTAATACCTTAATCTTTATCCTCAATTCCTTACCTGAATTACCAGGGATTGGAACTCACTACAACATTGATCTCTATTTTTTTTTTATTATTGAGTAATTTTTTCTGATCATGTGTTGCTTTTAAAATCAGAAAAGATTATTAATTGTTTGCTAAAAGTCTGCTGGAACCAGGTTAACCCTGTGTGAAGGCACCAAGCTGCTCCCCTCCAAAGCCATCATTGCTGTCCAAAAGAGGATTTAGGATGTTACATACAGTTCATACATGTTCCTGAGGACTCAGACACCATTAGAAATGTAATTAAGAATTTCCTGTGCAGCTGGAAGCTGAAAATAAGGGAGCATATGGGGACCCCATTATCTTTGCACGCAGCACCTCTAAGGTAGAATTTGGAGATGGTAAGATACAGACCTGTCATGTGGAGATGTGGCTGCCTCAGCCTGGAACAGCTGATGGCCTTTCATGAGATGAACAAGGGTGCTCACTTTGGACACATGACCACTTGGCTTCAAAGCTGAGCTCCACTTCATACCAGCGGTGTGCCCTGTGCAAGTTCTGGAGCCCCACCCAGCTGCTCCTCAGTTTCTTCAGGTAGAGAACAGGGAAAGCAATAACAATACACCTCCTTCATAGGGCTAATGTGAGGATTAAATGAATTTGTAAATGCCAAGTGTCTGTCACACATTGAGAGCTACATGGGGGACCATTGTTTACTGAGTGTCTGCTGGGTGTCCTTCATGTATGGGAGATGTCAGGGAATTCTTCCAGAAACCCTTCTCATGATCCCTTACCCTCAGCAGAAGACTGGAACATAAGGAATCAGACAGACACTCCCAACAACCTAATATTCTAAACTACGAAAAAGTGCAACTATTCTGGAAGAAGTGAAGTCTAAGTCTCCCTGCCCTGGCCTGCCCATCGAGTAGGCTGGGGACTGTGTAGCCATGTGGCCCTCTGGCCACAGGGCTTTGGGGTCCCTCCACATATGCCTGTAGTCCTGGGATGGTTAGATCTGAGCCTGCGCTGGCTCTTGGGGAGCCATAATCAGAGGGCAGTTCAGGGCAGTAGTTAGGAGCCCGATGGCCTCTACTTGCTTCTTGGTTCTGCTCCTTATTCGCTATAACTTTGGTTTTCAGTTTCTTCATCTTCAAAATGGGAATAATTTATACTTATATCATTGTGTAGTTAGGAGGATTTAAAATAATATGAATAAAGCACCTGCCTGGCACATAGGACTTGCTTAGTCCATGTTAAATTCTCCTTCAGAGGAGGTGTAGGTCCCTGTGTAGGGAATGTGGGGCAAAGATCAGATCTTGCCCCTGCTTGGGATCCTGGGAACTCCTGATCTCTCCCTTCCTCTTCTCTACTTCCAACCTCCTCAGAAGTTTTAAGGGTAACAGGAAACTAAATCACATAAAAGTGATTTAGTAATCAAATTATTCTTCTTTTAGAGGTAGGGTGGGATTTCTGACTGATCTTGCTGAGCAAATAGCCTGAAAAGAAAATCCCAGACTAACATAACTGAAAGAGTTATGGCTGGCCATAAAAGTGGCAATCTGTGAATTTTTTTCTTTTTCACAATGTCTTCATCCTTACAGTTCTGATAGGGCAGGGTGAGCAGTAGATAGAGGGTTGCATTTCCTTTAATATGGTCACAGCTTGGTACTGCCCAGAACGTTAGGAGAATGTAATCCCTGGGCCCATCAACCTGCTAATCACACATGTTCTGGGGGTGTATGTACTGGCCAGGTTCACAGAGAAGATCACCATGTACTTACAAAATGTCAGAGGTGCTAATTTGTTCAATCTGATGCCACATCATAGGCAGACAATCCACCACCTTTTCTTTCCTCCTGCTCCAAGCTTCAAAGGCCTCTCTCTTGGGGAACAACACCATGGTTATTGTCTCCAGGTAAATAATTAATGCTGGATAATTGACTTCCTTCTGTTGTGTTCCACTGACACAGAATTTAATTTTGCAGTGCCGTTGTTCACCTCCATGTACAAAAATAAATAAATAAATAAATAAATAAATAAACAAGTACTATTGTGTTGCATGGAATATTCCAGCAGTCTGGGTGAACCAAGTGGGTTAGACCATTGGCATTTGAGACTCCTGTGGGAAAATAGCAGCAAAAGGCCTGGCTTATTCTAAGTGCAGACTTCTGGGAGATTTCACAGGGTAGGGAGCAATGGTCCCCTAGGCTAGGAGTTAGGATCCCATGCTGAATTGGCATGAGCAATGGGAGGTGGTCTGATGGGGTGCAGTGGTCCTCAGCTCTGATTGCATCCAAATCTGCTGGGACATATTCATATTTGAAAGCAATAAAATAATTGTACCATTGTCTTAGAATCTTTAATGTTAGCCTAAGTGGTTGAAAGCATGTAGTCCTTGGAATTAGACTTGAGTTCAAATCCAGCTCACTTCTTACCAACTTTGTGACCTTGGGCAGCTGCTTAACCTGTGTGAGCACCAGTTTTATCTTCTATAACAGGATGGAATGATCAGTGCTTTAAATGCTAATGTAAATGCTTGGATCCAGGAAGGAAGATGTCTCCAGGGCCTCAGCTTCTTTCTAGTGCACAACCCTCACTTTTCTAGGCCACCAACGACAATAACAAGATCCTACCCATTCACCCACCCCCACCAAGTAGTGAAAAATGCTGCAATCTCAGGTCCAGGTTCCTCCCTAGAAGGTCAAGGATTTATTGGTGGGAGTGAAGGGACTAGATATGAACTCCCTGGACAGCAGGAGACAGTGGCTGCTAGGCGGCTATGACCCTGGCTGGTCTTCATTTGTTCCTTGGTCTCTGGACTGCCATCTTGCCATCTGGGATGCCATCTTTCCATCTGGGAAGTTCCATCAGAAGTTCCTGCTGGCTCAGGGCATGGTATTGCTGCTGGAACTCAGCTATGTGATCAGCATGTCAGCACCCATCTTCACACTCCCAGGGCTGTGCCCTTCACCATCAAAGCCTGGTTCTTTTTTCTACAGGAATCTTGATAGTCCAGTCCTTTCATTTAACTGTCTTTATGGGAAGGTTTCTGGGGGGTTCGTTGGAGGCCAGGGTCCATGGAGAGCTATGTCCAGACGTTCCCTTCCTTTCTCACTTCCTTTCATTTCTTCTCTTGCCCACAGTTCAAGCTAAGGCATCTTGTTATTTTCTCCCTGGGTCCCTGCCAGTGAAAGGTTGCGGTGGCAATATTGCTTAATGGATAGGCCTTTATAACCTCCATAATAAAGCTGGCTCACAGTTCCAAGCCCTTGCTATCGGCTGGCTACTGCCGTGCACAGCTACTCATTGAGTCTTCACTGTGGCCCATGAGTATAATTCTTATTACATGTATTTTACAGACAAGAGGTCATAGGGTTGGTTTTCTGGGAAGCGGCCTTTAAAGTGGAGTCAAGAGTTCAAGGTGATTATTAGGGAGCATGTTTGCGATTAATGCTAGTGGCAAGGAGAGGAAGGAAGCAGGACTGGGCTGAGGGTGAAGATGAGCTGCAATGTTGGCTTGGTGACCTTAGCTGACCTCACAGGGAGCTTTGGAACCAGAATTATTTTTCATTGGCTGAAATGGCGAGGCCTTTTATGTCCCACTTTTATCTGTCTGCAGAGTGTATTTAAGAGGTTTTTTTAATTGACAGGCCATTGCACTAGGGCTGCCTCAGCAGTTTAAGTTTCTGTATAAGCAAAATGAAGCCCAGTGTAATTAGTAAAAGGAAGCTAGAGACTTTGTCAATCAGAAACTGCCAACTAACCTCTAACTAGAGTCTTTCCACTTTAGGCAATCACATGCATTTTCTTTCTTTCTTTCTGGATTCAGCCTGTCTGCCCTGTCCTTGTGGTTGCAGCAGAACTCAGCAACCTCTCTGGCTCAGAGTGCTGCCTGATTCATGAATTGTTCTTTGCTCAGCTAAACACTTTTAAACTTCTTTTATCTAAAGTTTTCTTTTAATAAGTGAGAAGCTCTAGGAAGGGCATCATCATCTAGAAGGCCTGACAGCTGGAGGCTGTCGGCTAAACACTCACAGTAGCTGGGGCAACAAAACCTTCTGTAAGGTGGCACCTGTGGCTTCTGTAGGGTGGCTCAAAAGCATCGGGCGCCAGCCCCATACACTGGAGGTAGTGGGTTCAAACCTGGCCCCAGCCAAAAACTGCAAAAAATAAAAAATAAACAAAAAAAACTTCTGTAAAGGGGAATCTGGGCAGCACATCACAATGTCCATCCCATGAGGAAACTGAGGCTTGTGGAGGTGAAGTTACATGGTCAAAGCTTATGGGTAGCAGAGCTAGTGTACCTGTTCCTAATTGGTTCTTAAACCTGAGTGCTGGTCAGTGCTTCATCCTGACTCTTTTCCACAATGTTCTTGGGCCACTACACAAACCAATCATTTATTCATTTATTTGGGTCATTGTTTATTCACTAGTCTTCAACAACATTATTCTGCAAATATTTATTGAGTTTAGATAATGAACCTTGTATGGCGCTGTATGCTTGGGGACATGTTGATAACAGAGTTAGTCAAGGTCTCCACCTTGTTAGAACTCATGATTTATTCATTACCTTTTGTCTTGGCCTGATCAATATATAACCTAGGGCTTTCCTCTGTGACTCACTGTGGGTGAATCACGTGTTCACATGCTTTCTGTTTAGCTTGGTGTCTGAGATGAGCCAGGGCTCATGGCAGGCAGCCTCCTAGATCCCCCGGCTTGATGGGGAGACAGCCAGCTTTTCTGAGCCAGTGGGGCCATAAGAGGCGAGCCTGTCTCCACGTAGATAATGACTTGCATGTGTGCACCTCTGGTCTGTGGCTGCTTTTCTGCTGGTGGGTCATTTTCTATGCCTGTGGTGAAATGTGCAGACTATAATTGTCAATGAGATAATTGGATATTTTTCTGTTGTTTAAGCTGAAAGGAAGGCCACTCAAAGCCAGAATCATATTCCCTCCCTTCTCCCATTTGCCAAGAAAATCCACAGAAACATAGGGTGTGCAACCTTGACAGGACAGAGGAACCATGATTTAATAGTTATTTTTAAGAAGAGAGGTTGGATTTCTTCTTATACAGTGCTGGGAACTGGGATCATAGACGCATTGGATGTTGTTCCTGGAACCTGCCTCAGAGCTCATCTATGTAATAAGATGGGGGAAACTGAGGCCAGAGAGGGGGATGAAACCATCACAATCCTCTTCAGGCCCTTTCCCCCTATCTTGGAGTCCTTTCTTCCTTGGGCTGTGTTTCTTAAGCTTATTCTCTCTGGTAGGTAAATCCTGGAAGCTCCCCTCTCCAGTGGAGTTTTCATGTAGCTATTATCTGTAATAGAGAAAATGCTTTCACTCATTTACTCAAACAAGATTGACTTTGGGTTGAAAACTTAATTTGAGCCAGGCCCTGGAGTAGGCCGATAGTGACTTCTCTTCAGAGAAGTGTATTAGCTTCTTTATCAATGATAAATGTCTTGAGGGCCTGAGGGTCAAATTCATATTTGTGCCCCTGACTGTGATCAGAAGGTATATAGTGGGAGCTCAGTAAGTAGTTGTTGAGTGAATATGTGTTTAATAAATGCTTGGTGAATAAACAGCAAATTCTGGGCTAGGGAGTCTCAGGGTGACGATGAGAAATTAAATTGAATTGCTTGGCTTTTGTTCCTTTCTCCAAGACACTCTTCTGTTTCAGCAAGCTCTTCTCATGTGTTTTTTAGGTAACTGTTGGTTGGAGGGAAAGGGTAAGCTACAGATTAATCTTGATTAATTTAAATACTCTCTCTGTGAGAGTCAAAAATTTAATTGGCTGAAGGCGTCAAAGAATTGGGGAGACATTTCATTTCTTCTGAAGAAGAGTAATTCAGAAATATTTTTAGCCTTTGCTTTTAAGTTCACTGGAAAAGCAGGTCTCCTGTCTTATCATCAGGTTTCTTGCAGGCTAGCACAGTGCAGTGGGAGTGTGGGTTAGATTGCAGGGCCCAGACTTCACTAACTTGCTGTTTGTCCTTGGACAATCCCTCCTTTCTGAGCTTTAGGTTCTTCATCTGAGGATGAGGAAGTGGACAGGAGTACCCCCAGGGACCCTTCCAGATCTCACATTCCAGGAGTCTTTGAATGACTTTTGGGTGGTCTGGTCCTTTTACTGAACACCAATATCCTAGTTTAGTACCATTGGCCTGGGAAAGCCACCTCACTGACTAAAAGAAGATATTCCCATTCCTTCCTATAAAAGGCACAAAGGGGTCTCATGTCTGCCTAGTGACTGGGATGGAAATTGCAAGGAATGGTAGTTTAGGAGTCCCTAGCATCTGGGGTGTGCCTGTTCAGCTGTCATGATAGAGCCAGGGGAAGTGTTCGAAGGAGGGTAGGGAACACCTGCATTGGTGGGATACTATGTACAAGACAGACAAACGCTGCATCTTGGCTCTCTAACAAGCTTTGGCATCCCACACAGTCACTTCTAGTTTTGCCACCACCCCTTGGGCTACACTTACAAACTTGTCATTTCCTAGCATGTGAGTCCACATCTCCACTCCTTTGTACCTGGTGTTTCTTTAGTCTGAAACTTTATCCTCTTCAAATTATGGTTCTTTTTCCTGTTAAACCTGAGGGCATTCTTTAAAGATTGACCTGAGAAAACTACTGAGAGTAAGCATCCCTTCTCTGTGCTCCCACAATTCTCTCTGCTAACCTCAAAATGCCAAATGTAGCATCATGAGCCATCGTATTTGGCTTCCCATGATTCCTGAGTGCCTCTGAGATGCCAGGCACCGTCCTAGTTGGAGGGAACTTGTGCAATAAGAACCCTGCCCTCATGGAGATTATAGGCTCATCTCCTTTCTGTCATCCCAGCACCTAGTCCAGCGCCTGGCCCATTGGGCTGCTTGGTAAGTGTAGGATGCTGTTTTCAAGTGTGTTGTTAAATAGTAATGGGTTCCTTTATAGAGAACTCCCCATTTTACATAGCAGTGGCACACTGATAAGGCAAAGAAATCCAAATTCTACACTTGGGAGATTTTTTTTGTTTAATTTTTGTTCTAAGTGAGAAGAAATTAAAACAAGCCAAGAAGAGAGTAGGCATAGATTTCTATATACTATTTACCCCATTGGACACTGGACACGAGGTCAGCAGGACAAGCTGGGGATGAGAAGCTGGTACCAATAGCTGGCTGCTCAACTGAGAAAACTCTTCCCTTTGGCATCTGAAGGGTCCTCCAGTGAGGGACTTTGGAGAATGAAGGGTCCAGTCCAAGAGACAAGGCAAGGGCAAGGGAGGGCAAGGTCATGAGGGGGTGCAGAGACCCCAGGCAGTCCTAAGAGGGTCACTCCTACTGAGTCGCTATTTCCACACTCTCTGGGGCTTCCTGCTTGGGTGGTATTTCTGCTACAAGTTCATCAGAGGTCTATGATCACAAGGCAAAGACCAGCAGTTTGTCCCAAAGGTCAACAACATTCTCTCTCAGAAAGAAATGAGGCAAAGGTTTGAAAAATGACTAGGTACACCATCATCTTCAAATAACCGCAGACTTTAAAAAAGCGGGAATGTGTCCCATGAGAGCAGTCTCACATGATTGAAAGAGCCCAGTTTTGGAGTTGAGGGTTTGAATATCAGTTTGGTGCTCAAGACCACCAAAGAATATAGCACAGTAGTTAGGTTAGCATAGCATAGGTTAGCTCTAGCCTTACCTTGCCTGGACCTTTGTTTCCACTTATCCATTGTGTGATGTTGACCAAGTCATTGAACCAGAAAAACTCACTTATGGGAACCTCATAAGATTATTTGAGGGGTAGTGAACTATTTCCATAGACTCATGCACTTAGCACACTACTCAGTATTAATAATCATGCAATCAATTTTTGCTTGATGATCACTGTTAGCAATCAGATCTTAGTTACATAATTCCTCTGGACCTCGGTTTCTACATCTGTAAAATGAGGATGGTAATCTCCAATAATCAGACTGCTCGAGGGCTGGGGCTGAGGGTGCTTTGTATATGGAAAGAAGATGCTGTATGGCTGGTAGTTTCCTCTCTTACTGTTGTGTGGGTGGCTAATTCCCTCTGACTTTCAAACAGTCCTGGGGAAGTATTTTAGGGAGTGCACTGTTTCATACTGCAGTGCCTTGGTATGAGACTTTGCTACCACCCTAACTCCACCCTAGATAATTTCAACTTAAAAAGAAAATCATCCGGCTAGTAGCCTGGTATGTTGAGATGATTGTGGTTGCATCTGGCTCTGTATCTGGAGTCTGCTAGACTCCAGAAAGCTCAGATTTTAGGACTTGGTCACCTCGTTCCAGATGTGTAAGGAAGCCTCCATCAGAGAGCAATGAGCAGGGCTACTCGGGGAGTAGGCATCTGCTGAGAATCCCACAGTCTCTGTCTGGGGTGCCCTCCATGGGACAATTTTATAGCATCAGGTTCAGATTTCAGCTCACCATGGGAACCGAGGAACCCAAACCTTTGTCCTGGCCCCTCCAGTTCCTTGGCCAGAGACCCTCCAGGCTCCTGGCTCTGGTTGTTTTCCACCATGAAGGGAATGTGACTCACTGCCAGTCCATCTGCCTTGACCTCAATTTTCAATTCCCTTCCTCTGTGTGAGTAATAGCATCACTCATCTATATTTGCAAAGGAGAGATTTCATGCAGAGTGGGATGGCAGCTGGAAGTTCATGGCTGAGGACAGTTGGGAGGGGCAGGGGCAGCAGCAGCCCCCACCGCACAGCCAGAGCTTCCCTGTTTAACCAGACGTTTTATGTTGGGGTCAGGCAGCAAATCTAATAGGAGAGGTCGAGCCCAGAGAGACAGAGAGCTAATGACAGAGAGTCAGGCGAGCTATGCAATTATGGGATGTTCAGCGCTAACGCAGTCCAAACCTTAATGAGCCACAGTCCGGAGACTCTAAAATTGAGAAGAGCAGCTTATTATGTGGCGGCACAGAGACCGCGGCTGGGAATAGCCGGGCTTGTGGTGGGGCCATGTGGGGTTCACCAGGCCTGGCTGCCTCCCTGGGAAAGCTTGGGACCCCCTTTGGGGGGGCCTTCCTGTAGGGCCTGTCCCCATGTCTGCTGTGGACTTGTGTTCCCCTCTTGTCATACTGCCTTACCCTGAAACCAAACCAAACGAAAAGCAGCTTCTCCCGGGGTGTGTGTCCTATCTCAGCAAGGGCAGCTCCAGAGAAACCCAGCAGTCAACACGGATCCCTTCCCTCCTTCACTTTCCTATCCTCTCTTCCCGCTTACAGGCCCTCTGAGTCTCACTATCCCCTGCCACTACCTTAGTGCGGGCTCTGTCTTCTCTCGCTGCTCTGTAACCAGCATCTCCCCACAGGCTGCCCTCCTGCTAGTATGGAACCCTGCTCTGGTCCATTTTCCACTGACTCTGTACAAATATTGTTGCTTTCCTAGTCTAATATCCTTTCAGCAGCTCCAAATTGCCGACAGGATTAAACCCACATTCTTAATCCTGTTGATGGTAGCACTTGAGGTCTTTGACTCACTGGCCCCTGCCTCTCTGTTCAGACCCCTTCCTGGTCACTCCCGGAAGTCCCCGAGGTGTTAGTCCAACAACACTTCTTTTTTTTTTTTGAGACAGAGCCTCAAGCTGTCACCCTGGGTAGAGTGCTGTGGCATCATAGCTCACAGCAACCTCCAATTCCTGGGCTCAAGCGAGTCTCTTGCGTCCGCCTCCCAAGTAGCTGGGACTACAGGCGCCCGCCACAATGCCTGGCCATTTTTTGGTTGCAGCCATCATTGTTGTTTGGCGGGCCCTGGGCCTGGATTCGAACCCACCAGCTCAGGTGTACGTGGCTGGCACCTTAGCCTGTTGAGCCACAGGCGCCGAGCCCAACAACACTTCTTGCCTGTTATTATTTCGTGCCTCTGGGTCTTTGTACATGGTGGCCTCTCTCTATGGAAGTCCTTCTGCTCTTGTTTACCGGTCAGTTCTCTAAGAACAAGGTCAAACGTCAATTCCTTTGTGTAAATATTCCCAGGCAAAGTCAACCCCTCCTTCTGTGATCCTGGACTATCCCACTCACAGCGTCTTGATGGCAGTTTGTGATGTTTAGTTGTAAGAGTTGAAACTCTGGACTCTGGAGGCCTGGGCTTGAGTAATGGCTCTGCCATTACTCACCATGTGACCTCTCTGGATGGAAGTTTCCTCATCTGTAAATGAAGGTAACAGAAGCACTTCTCTCACAGGGCTGTGGACAGGATTCAAGGAGACAATGTAGAGAGAGGGCCTGGAAACTGCTAGCTCCTCAAGAGAACTCAATACATTAGCTAGTGGAACAATTATTACCAGATTTGATTGTGGGTGGTTTCTTGCCTGTTTTGGATCATGGTTGAGCTCTGTGAGGGCTGGGATTTTCTCCTGTTCATTTCTGTAGCCTAAGCTCTTAGAACAAGGCTAGTTCTGAGAAGGCTTACAAAAAAACATGAGGAAACCAGGTCTGGCCCCTACGTGGGCTGCCTGTGGGTCAACTTCTCTGGGCCTCTGCACATCAGGGCCCTTTTGGAGGGCAGAGTGGTCAGCACAACTCAAAGTGGAGGATATTTCCCATTTTAGGGATAGAGAAACCTTGGTCAGAGCTTGAGGCTTAGTGGTGGAGCCAGGGCTTGGGAGAGGAAAGGGGTCCAGGTGGTGGACAGTTCTGGAGCCAGGCAGATGGTGTAGCAACCAGCTCTTGGAATCCCTCTAGTGGTGAGTTGTACACTCTCACCTGCTGTTCACTGAAGCACGTGGAAGCTCCAGGATGAACAGATCTGCGAATTCCTCTACAAGTTGGTTTTGGTAAATAATAATATTCTCCTTAAAGTAGGGAGGAAAACAGATGGAGAAAGACAAAGCTAAGTACATCAAGTTGACACATCAGCAGGTTAGTGCAGCATTTAGGAACTGTGTCCAAAGTCCAAAGACCTGGGTTCAAAGCCAAACTTTGACACTTATGAGCTCCTTGATCTTAGGTTACTCCACTTTGCTAAGCTCCAATTTCCTCTTCTGTGGAAATAATATCACAGAGTCCCCTTCTGATAGGGTCATCATGAGGACTAACTGATATATTACATGGGGATCAACCCTCATGGGCACAAGGCCCATCCTCAAGGAATGTAGCTGTGATGATTATGGGTTTTTATCTCCCTCGACCCCACTGAGACAGATAGTGCAACAGCATAGGTTGTTGTTATTGCCATTTGGTAGATTTTTAAACTTAATTCAGTTCCATAAATAGACACTGAGCATCTTCAATATGTCAGGTCCAGTACTTGGGGTGGTCTATAGGGAGGACAGGACAGAGACAAGGCCTGCCTGCCTTGCCTGGTGAATAAAGCAGACATTTACAAGTAAATACTTTAGACCAGTGTGTAACAGTGGAAAGACAGGTGCTACAGAGATGTGGGAGACGGGGACATCAACTTGTCAAGGTGTCAGAGAAAGCTCCTTCAGAAGAAAGATTTAGGTTGTAGCCTTCATATGAAACCTTTAAATTAGCTTCATAGTAGGGCTGAGTACATTGGATACTTTTTCTTCCATTCTTGAGATACTTTGCTAAGAAGAATATGGTCCAGCTCCATCCATGTAAACATGAAAGTGGTAAA
>CAUYON010046867.1:0-22985 GCA_963573935.1 Arctocebus calabarensis
GGCCTTTTATTTTTTACTTTTTTGCCTTTATTTTAATTTTTTTTTTTTTTTTTTTTTTTTTTTTTTTTTTGAGACAGAGCCTCAAGCTGTCACCCTGGGTAGAGTGCCGTGGCATTGCAGCTCACAGCAACCTCCAATTCCTGGGCTCAAGCGAGTCTCATGCCTCTGCCTCCCAAGTAGCTGGGACTATAGGCGCCCGCCACAACACCTGGCCATTTTTTGGTTGCAGCAGTCATTGTTGTTTGGCGGACCGGGCTGGATTCGAACCCGCCAGCTCAGGTGTACGTGGCTGGTGCCTTAGCCCATTGAGCCACAGGCGCCGGACCTAATGTACTGTCTTTTGAAGGTCCTTTCCCACCTAAAAACGAACCTAATTTTTTAAATCAGATATGTATTTTTCAAATTTAAATAATCTGGCATTTGTTTTGACATGGTATAAAGTGGGAATCTAGATTATATTTATAAATAGTAAACCAGTTTTCTCATATAATTTAATATTATAAATATTTTCTTTTCTAATAATTTGAAATTCTACCCTTATCATATGTGAAATATCCCTAGTATGCTTAGTTTATTTTTAGATTCTTCTCTTTGGTTCCTGAATCTCTTCATCCCTATTCAGTAGCACATTCTTTTATTTATTAGACCCACAAAGTATGTTCTGCACATCGGTGGTTAACCTGCTGCCTACTGTGTTATATTCTGTTTTAAATAGTTCTAGGCTGTTCATTTTACTAGATGAACTTCATCATTTTGGTGAATTCCAAAATGAAAGTTCTGTTACAATGTTGGTTAAATACTGGATATGTTAGTGAGCATTCTGGTATAGTCCTATCTTCAACAGCAGTGTGTCACCATGAAGTATGAATGTTTGCTCTTGATGTCTGATGTCTCAAGTTTAGAAATACCGTTCTGGGCGGTGCCTGTGGCTCAGTGGGTAGGACACTGGCCCCATATACCGAGGGTGGAGGGTTCAAACCCGGCCCTAGCCAAACTGCAACAAAAAAAATAGCTGGGCATTGAGGCAGGCACCTGTAGTCCCAGCTACTTGGGAGGCTAAGGCAAGAGAATCACCTAAGCCCAGGAGTTGGAGGTTGCTGTGAGCTGTGACGCCACAGCACTCTACCGAGGGGTGATAAAATAAGATTCTGTCTCTACAAAAAAAAAAAAAGGAAAGAACTACTGTTCTGCGCCAGTTTACCTGGTGGTTCTATTAGAAATACATATTGAATGCTCTCCTATACCTTTTCTGGCATCTTTTGGCATGTTGTGTCAATTAATTCATAGGTTTCCCATTGTAGCATTATCCATGCATTTCTAAAGTAAACCCTACTTGGTCAGTGTGTAACCCTGGATTTCATACATTCATGGTTTATTTGGAAATTTTGTATGTCTGCTTATGGGTGAAATTATTCTGAATTTTCTTTTCTGTAGTATCTTTGCCACTTTTCTTTTTTTTTTTTTTTTTTTTTTGAGACAGTCTCAAGCTATCACCCTGGGTAGAGTGCCATGGCATCACAGGTCACAGCAACCTCAAACTCTTGGGCTTAAGCGATTCTCCTGCCTCAGCCTTCCAAGTAGCTGGGATTATAGGTACCCGCCACAACACCTGCTTATTTTTTTTGCAGTTGTCCTTGTTGTTTAGCTGTTCTGGGCCGGGTTTGAACCTACCAGCCTCAGTTGCATGTGGGTGGCACCATAACCACTGTGCTACGGGCACCAAGCCATGGCTATTTTTTTTTTTAATTGTTGGGAATTCATTGAAGGTATAAGAAACCAGGTTACACTGGTTGCATTTGTTGGGTAAAGTCCCTCTTACAATCGTGTTTTGCCCCCAAAAGGTGTGGCACACACCAAGACCCCACCCCGCCTTGCTCCTTCCCTCTCTCTGCTCTTCCTTTCCCCACCCCTCCCTCATTCTTTCTCTCTCTTCTATCATGGCTATTTTATTTTCATTATTATTATTTTTTTATTTTGTAGAGACAGAGTCTCACTTTATCACCCTTGGTAGAGTGCTGTGGCATCACACAGCTCACAGCAACCTCCAGCTCCTGGGCTTAGGCGATTCTCTTGCCTCAGCCTCCCGAGTAGCTGAGACTACAGGCGCCCGCCACAACGCCTGGCTATTTTTTTGTTGTTGCAGTTTGGCTGAGGCCGGGTTTGAACCTGCCTCCTTCGGCATATGGGACCGGCGCCCTACTCACTGAGCCACAAGCGCTGCCCGGCTATTTATTTTTAAAGAGAGGGTCTCACTTTTGCTCAGGCTGGTCTTGAACTCCTGAGCTCAGACAATCCACCTACCTCAGCCTCCTAGAGTGCTAGGATTACAGGCATGAGCCACTATGCCCTGCCTTGTTGAAACTTATTCTTTTAAAGATGTTCACTTAAAATATAAAATTTAAAAGGCGAACAAAAATGTATTAATAAAAATAAAAGGATTTGTTCTGTAAAATTTGGATTCTGTCAAAAGGTCAAAACGCACTTAAGGACCTATAAGGCTAAATATGGCCGTAAGGCTGCACATTCCCCATCCCTTCACTAAGGCGTCCCAGGTTCAAGGCTTGGGAATATATAGATTCCTCGTCATGGGAGGCATATCAGAGAAGTTGGAGACATGTCTTAAAACCACCATACATAGCTTTGGATAAGTGTCATTAGCTTTGTTTTTAACATAAGTGTGATTACCATAATGTGGTTATTGCTATACATATTATTGTTTTGACTTAAAATGATATCCAGGAGCTTTTTTATGTTATCATACATCTGTCTGTTGCATTCTGTGTTATGGTTCTGTAGGTTCTATGACATGGGTATAACACAATTGACGTAACGTTTTCTCCGTTGATGAACATTTAGGTGGCACCCAATTTTCTTTTCTTTTCTTTTTTTTTTTTTTTTGAGACAGAGCCTCAAGCTATCGCCCTGGGTAGAGTGCAGTGGCATCACAGCTCACAGCAACCTCAAACTCCTGGGCTCAAGCGAGTCTCCTGCCTCTGCCTCCCAAGTAGCTGGGACTACAGGCGCCTGCCACAATGCCCAGCTATTTTTTGGTTGCAGCCGTCATTGTTGTTTGGTGGGCCTGGGCTGGTTTCGAACCTACCAGCTCAGGTGTATGTGGCTGGCACCTTAGCTGCTTGAGCCACAGGCACCGAGCCCCAATTTTCTTATATTTCAAATAGGAATAGCTTCACTTACTCTCAAGTGCTTTATTTTTTACAGACTTTGATGTTTAGACATGTAAGGGGTCTTGGTCCTCCTTAATTCCTAGCAGGGGTAGAGAATTTTCCTGAAATACTAACTAGACTATTATAGACCATTTCACCAAAATTTGAGGAAAGAAAGTGTCAGTTAAGGTAACCACTTTAGTCTAGAGATCCAGGTCTTTCTCTCTTTTTTAATTACTTTGTTCCCAAAGAACTTCATTGATCTTTATAAACAATGTGATTATTGACAAAACACATAAAACTAACCTTAACTAGGTGATGAAATTTCAGAATACTCTCAAATCCTGTATCTAGTTTTTCTCCTAAAAGGTGGTAGGGATATTTTCTTTTTTTAGAGACAGATTCTTACTTTGTCACCCTTGTAGAGTGCTGTGGTGTCACAACTCACAGCAACCTCCAGCTCTTGGGCTTAGGTGATTCTCGTAACTTAGCCTTCTGAGTAGCTGGGACTACAGTGACTTGCCACAATACCCAGGTATTTTTTTGTTGCAGTTTGGCCGGGGCCGGGTTCGAGCCCACCACCCACACCACCCTCAGTGTATGGGGCTGGCACCGTACTCACTGAGCCACAGGCACTGCCCAAGTAGGGATGTTTTTCTTTTGGTTTGTTTGGTTGATTGCCAATTTATAGAGCTGGTTAGCCTAATTAAATGTTCATAGGAAAGAGATAATAATGTAAATACAATGAATTTCAAAAGTTTGTAAAAAATAGGAAGTGTCATTTTTAAATTTAAACTTGTGTATTTTATTTTGATCAGGTTGGAGTGATTGATTTTTCCCTGTACCTTAAGGATGTGCAGGATCTTGACGGTGGCAAGGAGTAAGTACCATATTGTATGTTATTTTGTACATTTTTAAAGAAATCCTGGCAAAAAATGCTTCTTTGTTTTTTTTCTTGTTTTTTGCCGTTTTTGGCTGGGACTGGTTTGAACCCACCACCTCTGGCATATGGGGACGGTGTCCTACTCCTTTGAGCCACAGGCGCTGCCCAAGAACATGTCTTTTATTTTTGCTTTGAGATTTTAGTTTTTGTTTAGTTATTTATTTTCATTTATTTGTGTTTGAGACAGGGTCTCGTTCTTGCTCAGGTTGGTCTTGAATTCCTGAGCTCAACGGATCCTTCCGGAGTGCTAGGATTAGAAGTGTGAATCACCATACCCAGCCTGTTTAGTTGAGTTTTTTTGTTTGTTTGTTTGTTTGTTTTTAGTTTTTTAGTGACAGAGTCTCACTTTGTCACCCTCAGTAGAGTGCTGTGGTGTCACAGCTCCCAGCAACCTGCAGCTCTTGGGCTTTAGTTGATTCTCTTGCCTCAGCCTACCAAGTAGCTAGGACCACAGGCTCCCGCCATGACGCCTGGCTATTTTTTTGTTGCAGTTTGGCTGGGGCCGGGTTCAAACCCACCACCCTCAGTATATGGGACCATCTGTTTAGTTATTTTTAATTACAAAGGCAGTACATTACTGTTCTCGTTGTTGAAGGAATTGTGCTAAGATAGGAATAAAGATTACACATGGAATTCCCCACACACACTCCCCCCTCGCCTTACATCAGTCCCACTCCTCCATAGAGGAAGCCGTTGTTGCATCTCCTTTCCAAGCATTTGTTTAATGCCATGCAGCTGTGTGTAGGGCATATTTGATCATAGTGTGTTTTGGATGTCATTTCATGCCTCTCTTTTACCCCATGCCCACTCTTGTTCACAAGGACATTCCTTCTCTTTTTTCTTTTCTTTTCTTTTTTTTTTTTTGTAGAGATAGTGTCTTACTCTGTCACCTAGACAGATGTGCAGTGGCATAATCATAGCTCACTGCAACCTCAAACTCCTAGATGATAGTGATCCTCCTATCAGCCTCCTAAGTAGCTGAGTCTACAGGCACACCCTGTGTACCATCACTCCTGGCTAATTTTTTAAATTTTTTATAGAGACTGAGTCTTTTGTTGTTGTTGTTGCAGTTTGACCAGGGCTGGGTTTGATCCCGCCACCCTTGGTATATGGGGCTAGCGCCCTACTCACTGAGCCACAGGCACTGCCCAGAGCATTCTTTTTTTTTTTTTTGAGACTGAGCCTCAAGCTGTCACCCTGGATAGAGTGCTGTGACATCACAGCTCACAGCAACCTCCAATTCCTGGGCTCAAGCAAGTCTTTTGCCTCTGCCTCCCAAGTAGCTGGCACTACAGGCACCAGCCACAGCGCCCGGCCATTTTTTTTGGTTGCAGCCATCATTGTCATTTGGCGGGCCTGGGTTGGATTCGAACCCACCAGCTCGGGTGTACTTGGCTGGCGACTTAGCCCGTTGAGCCACAGGCGCCGAGCCAGAGCATTCTTTTAAAATAAATTATCGAGGAAAAAAAGTGGGAAAAATCAAGGTGTTTAACATGCTACCATTTATGTTATAATAAATGTTTATATTATATAATTATAATAAAGAATATTTATATGTTATAGTATCATAGATATGCATGGTACATTTCTAGAGTGGCTTGCCAGCCAGCTCACGGGGTGCCTGTGGAGGCAGGCATAGAGAGAGTTCTCACCATAAATCCTGGGTCATGTTTGTGTATTTTCCCATGCGCACATGTTACCTGCTTCTCAAACATCTTCCTGATGAGAACTCCTCTGGTCTCAGTGCCTAGCAGTTCTCTTTACCAACGAAGAGAGACCAGTGGGAACCCCAGTAAGTTCCAAAGGCTCACTCATTAGTAGCTTACAGTATATTCTTAGTGTCCCTCAAAACCTGGAAATAAACTGATTATCTACCAGTAAGGGAAGAATTGAATGATTGTGAAACATCCATAGTATTCCTCTGTGACATATTATGCTGACATAAAAAGAGAAGAAATTTGAGCTACTCGTGTATTACAGACGTAGATTTCCACAAGTTGTTATTGAATAAGGAAATATGCTGAGAAGTATATGTATCCCATTTTTGTAAACAAACCCCCCAAATCTCATATATTTTATATTTTAACTATATATGCTGCATGAATATTAAATAGAAATTGTGGCCTGGCACCTGTGACTCAACGGGCTAAGGCGCCAGCCACGTACACCTGAGCGGGCGGGTTCGAATCCAACCCAGGCCCGCCAAACAACAATGACGGCTGCAACCAAAAAATGGCCGGACGTTGTGGCGGGCGCCTGTAGTCCCAGCTGCTTGGGAGGCAAAGACAGGAGACTTGCTTGAGCCCAGGAATTGGAGGTTGCTGTGAGCTGTGATGCCACGACACTCTCTCCATGGTGACAGCTTGAGGCTCTGTTTAAAAAAAAAAAAGAAAAAGAAATTGTGATTATATGCCCACAGGAGGATTCTCAACAGGCTGTCAGTATGGGTTCCCTGGGAGAAAAGAAAAACAAGGGCCCCACTGACAGACAAATCCAGCACCTGTGGCATGCACCTCTGCAGGGTGACCCACTTGTGATAATCACATGCATATGTGATTCATATGGGGAACTTGCCACTGGTCCAGCCCGAGACAGAGAAGCCTGTCAAGAGCACCCCAGAGCTGCCCAGTGCTTGCACGCCAGCTGCTCTAGGCGAGGCTGCATGCTTAGTGCGCAGCTCAGACTTCCTAAAGCATCCACGTGGGTGAGGGCCGCCTCTGACCCCATGGAGGCACAGAGGTTTGAGGATAAGGAGAGGGCCGTGGGGAGGAGATGGGGGCTGACCAGTTAGTGCTGTTGATGTACAACATGAACAAATACACCTCATCCTTTGGAACTGGAGTTTTTCATTCAGGAATTGAAGTATATAGCAGAGAATTTGGTTATTTATGGTGGATATCCTTACCCCTTTTGTGGAATATTTGAAATTTCCCCAGGGATTCTTCTGAACTAGGTGTTAGGGTGGAGACTCATCACATTCCAAATGGGCGCTGGGAGTGAAGTCCTAGGAGCTGCTCAGCAGATGAGGGAGCAGTTTTGAGACAGAAAGAGAGAGGGAAACTCCGCATAAGGAGGTAGAGATGTGACTCAGTTTCCCCGTTCAGGGGCAGAGAAGTGATTTATTCCTGTAGGGGCCCCAAAATATTAGGATGGAAAGTTTAGCAGCTGAGTGGGTATTCCCCACAAAGGTTGAGAAAAATTTCTCACACAGAGATTAGGACATAAAAGTATAAAATGTATTTTATCTTCTTAGAAGGAGAGAGGGAGTGAGAGAGTGAAAGAGTGGGGAAAGAGAGAGACGAAAGAGCGCAGGGAGATGATTGGCATTGCTGAGAAAGGAGAAGTGCCAGCAGCCAGGCCAAGTTTAAGGGAGGCAGAGAGAGAGAAAGTAATCGTAACCCAGTTCGCAGGGCACTGGGAATCTGTCATCTTCCCCGTGTCTCGGTGCGTCTGTCCAGGCTGGATGAGGAGCATGTGTCTTGCTGTTGGAGACAGTGTCTGATCTGCAGCCTAGCCTTACACCCTGTTCTTTCTCCAGGGATCTACTCAGGAACTGTTGAGGCTATGAAACAAATTCTGAAAGACAAGGAGCTAGTAAATGTAAAAAGGAAGCTTGACATTTCCTTTGTGTCTGCTCTTTTCAGTGGTTTGTGAAAACAACTCCACAGGGTTCCTGCTAGCAACAGAGAGCAGAGAGCAGAGAGAGTGCTTGATTTTTAGGCCTTACTGGAAAATTATGAGCTAGTAATTTTTTTGTTACTTTACTATTGAGATCAACCATCCTTTCACTAGGAATAACATTTAATTTTTTTTTTTTCTTTTTTGCTGTTTTGGCCAGGGCTGGTGCCCCACTCCTGGAGCCACAGGCCCTGCCCAACATTTAAATTTAAAGAGGGAGCCTGACTTCCTAGAAGTTGATATAGGAAAAGTTGTAGAACTGGGGAAAGAATACAAATGCAGTGCCATCATTGGACACATAAAAACTGCATGCGTTTTCTTTAGTTTTATGAAGAATGTATGTGAGAAAGAGATTCCTCACTTGATCAGTCACTTGCCTACTTCAGCTCCTCTGTACCCTTTCCACAGAATTGCCTCCCAAGCAGTGGCTCACTCCTGTGGCCCTGCAGTCTAGTGTCGCTCAAGAGATCCAGCATGAACTGGAAGAAGCAGGAGCTGCCGCTCCTAAGAGCTGCCCCATCTAAGGCGAGCCCTGCAGCAGGCTCTTGGCCTGGCTCACAGCAACCTCAAACTCTTGGGCTCAAGAGATCCTCTGCCTAACCCTCCCAGGTAACTGGGATTCCAGGCACCCGCCACAACACCCAAGAACGAGATGGAGGTCTCGCTTTTGCGCAGACTGGTCTTGAACTCCTGAACTAAAGCAGTCTACCCACCTCAGCCTCCCAAAGTGCTAGGATTACAGGTGTGAGCCACAGCGCCTGGCCTCTCTACATAATTTTCCATCGCTGTTTATAAATCTCACATGGATTCCTTCCACCATGATAGAAGAAAATCTTCTTGTGTTCAGAAATAAGGCAGCCCATTTTACTTGCCAGAGCTATGGCACAGATAATAGGCACACAAAAAGGTACTAACACAGTTACCATCATCATCACCTGCTGAAGAATTATCTAGTAAATTAATGTTGTTGGCCCCAGGGGTGGCTCCTGTGGCTCAGCGAGGAGGGCACCAACCCCATATACCAAAGGTGGTGGGTTCAAACCCACCCTCAGCTGAACTGCAAAACAAAAAAATAGCCGGGCGTTGTGGCAGGCGCCTGTAGTCCCAGCTATTCGGGAGGCTGAGGCAAGAGAATCTCCTAAGCCCAGGGGTTGGAGGTTGCTGTGACCTGTGCGATGCCACCACACTCTATGGAGGGCGATAAAATGAGACTCTGTCTCTACAAAAAAAAAAAATGTTCTTGGTCCCAGGATGCAGAGAATCAAACAGGCCTGAGGTGAAGGAGCATAAACAGCCCCAAGGGCTTGGAACTGTGGTCCAATTGTCTTCTTACTTCTTCCCACTCTGAATAACACATCTCCTAAGGTGCTCATAGAAAAATTAATTTCACCCCAAATCTCGGTCCCCCAGGCAGGATGCTATATTGTGTTTTTCTGGCTTTGTTGCCTATTGTTCTATAATTTTTGTTTGTTTGTTTGAGACAGAGTCTTACTCTGTGGTCCTCGGTAGAGTGTCATGGTGTCACAGCTCACAGTAACCTCCAGCTCTTGGGCTTAGGCAATTCTCTTGTGTCAGCCTCCCAAGTAGCTGGGACTACAGGTGCCCCCCACAATGTCCAGCTATTTTTTTTTTTTTTTTTTTGAAACAGAGCCTCAAGCTGTCACCCTGGATAGAGTGCTGTGGCATCACAGCTCACAGCAACCTCCAATTCCTGGGCTCAAGTGAGTCTCCTGCCTCCGCCTCCCAAGTAGCTGGGACTACAGGCGCCCACCACAACTCCCGGCCATTTTTTGGTTGCAGCCGTCGTTGTTTGGTGGGCCTGGGCTGGATTCGAACCTGCCAGCTCAGGTGTACATGGCTGGCGCCTTAGTCCATTGAGCCACAGGCGCCGAGCCTGCCCAGCTATTTTTTGTTGTTGTTGCAGTTTGGCTGGGGCCTGGTTTGAACCCGCCACCCTCGGCATATGGGGCCAGCGCCCTACTCAATGAGCCACAGGCACTGCCCTATTGTTCTACAGTTAAGATGTTTTTTAAATTCTTGCTAGTAATTGACAAATGTTTTTGCACATGTATTGGGGAAGAGGCTTCATTTTTATTTTAATGCACACTGATTTCCTTTTTTTTTTTTTTAGATTTCAACAAGACTTTAATAATGTAAGTAAGGAACCAAATTACAAAATGCCCTAGAATGGAGAGTACAGAACCTCAGAGACAAAAACAAAACTCCTGAAAGTATAAAAGCATTTTTAAAAAGTAATAATCTTCAGGATAGAGGAAGCATTTGCTCAGCGGAGGTACTGAGCATGTTTAATAAAAATTAAACGACATTAAAGACAAAGGGCCCTACACAGGTGCTGGGGCTCTGGTGATTAGAAATGTGACACTTGTGCAGCTGATGGCACCAGGACCATAAATGAGCTCCAGTCACTTACAGGACGGGAATTAATGGACTCCTGGTTGCAAAGTGGCCTTGGAAATGACCAAGTTGGCTTTCGGAGGAAAGGCAAGGTGGTCTACAGGACAGACCTCAACCCACACAACCCCAACTGCCACCGTATCCAGGCTGGGTCTCGGGGGGTACCGAGGAAGACAGGCTGTCTTCATCTTCTTCAGGGATAACTCATTATTCAGATAAAAGACAGGCAAGAGCTTCACATGACCAACAAACCAAAAACATGTCAAAACAGCAGGGGACCCCACCTCCAGAGGGCTGATTGCACAGGATTTTGTTGATGGTATAGGAATATCCTAAGTGGTAGCCTTCTGAGCAGCCGGTGTCTGTTGATTTTTAATTGTTTTAAACTACTCAAGCTGCTTTCTGGGTTTTTTTTTTAAGATACAGAGTCTCACTTTATCACCCTTGATAGAGTGCTGTGGCATCACAACTCACAGCAACCTCCATCTCCTGGGCTTAGGTGATTGTCTTGCCTCAGCCTCCAGAGTAGCTGGGACTACAAGCACCCGCCACAACATCTGGCTATTTTTTGTTGTAGTTTAGCCAGGGCCAGGTTCAAATCTGCCACCCTATGTATATGAGGCCGGCACCCCTACCCACTGAACCACAGGCGCCGCCCTCAGGCTACTTTCTTATAAGGTAACACACCCCCCAAAAGGTTATTCTTTGATATTTCATACTTGTTATGTGCCATATCAGAAAGAGTATGTCTGAGTTTGTTAGTCTGTTGTGGAGGTTGTTTCCCATCTTACTAGAATGCCTAGCCCTATTGACATCTTGAAAAATCATATTCGTGGCTCGGCACCTGTAGCTCAGCGGGCTACAACTGAGCTGGCAGGTTCGAACACAGCCTGGGCCCGCCAAACAACAATGACAGCTGCAACCAAAAAATGGCCAGGCGTTGTGGCGGGCACTTGTAGTCCCAGCTACTTGGGAGGCAGAGGTAGGAGACTCGCTTGAGCCCAGGAATTGGAGGTTGCTGTGAGCTGTGATGCCATAGCACTCTATCCAGGGTGACAGCTTGAGGCTCTGTCTCAAAAAAAGAAAAAGAAAAATCATATTCTTAAATTCATCCTTTTATGTTTCTCAAATGTACTTGTATATCTTACATAACGTACTCTAAAAATGAAGTGGTCACACTCAAGTCTCTTCTCAGCTTGACCCTTGGATGTAAGAACCAAGTCATTACATGTCATCCAGTTAGTCTATCTTAAGAATAAATGTCCTATGTAAAATAGTGGATGCAGTGTATAAATTATCCAAGGCAGTGACTTCAACTTCATATTTGTGTGTTAATTTTAAAGTTATTTATATTCATTTGAACTTTTTTTTTTTTTTTTTTGTAACAGTCTCACTTTCACCCTCACTTAGTGCCCTGGCATAATAGCTCACAGCAACCTCAAACTCTTGGGCTCAAGTGATCCGCTTCCCTCAGTCACCCAAGTAGCTGGGACTACAGGCACCCGCCACAACACCCAGCTATTTTTAGAGACAGGGTCTTGCCCTTGCACAGGCTGCTCTCCAACTCCTGAGCTCAAGCAGTTTACCTACCTTGGCCTCCCAGAGTGCCAGGATTACAGGCATGAGCCACTGCACCCAGCCCTTATTTAAACTTTTTATGTTGGATTGTATGCTATTGCTCTGTGAGAAGATTCATATCTTTCAATAAACTACATTTTTAACTTTTCCATTTAAAAAAAAAATGAGATTGGGGGAGAGCCTAACTTTAAAATCTATATTAAAGACTTCTTTTAACCCATATTTCCCTGGCCTTTAGATTGAAAGTGTTATGGTGTCTCTTCCTTCAGTGTGAGAGCTATTTGCATGTAACTGGTGGGCAGATGGTGTTTTCCCTGTGCATGGCAGTGGCTTTTTCTCCTCACAAAGGCCCATTTTGTAGAAGAGGAAGGGCGTCTGCAGGGAGCCTCCTCTCCTAGGACCGGTTCCCCAGGCAACTGTGCTCTCTGTTTCCACTGGAACCATATTGACGTTACTAAGCTCTGTCTCTTGGTTTCGTAAAGACGTTGGTACTGGTGTAACTTTCTTCATCGGAAGATTGGAGACAGTTGCAAGGTATTAACCATTAAAAAAAATTAATTTAAAAATGTCTTCCCTTTTATTTTCTTTTTTAAAGGCACGAAAGAATTACTGATGTCCTTGATCAAAAAAATTATGTGGAAGAACTTAACCGGCACTTGAGGTAGGACTCACTCCTTTTATCAACGGTGCAGCTCTGTATTCAGTATCCTATCATTGTTTTATGGAACTCTTTCCACATTGCCATGTATTTATAACTAACTATTCCAAACTAAGAAAAAAGATCAGTCAGGCAACGTGCATAGGTGTAGACGAAAGAAGTATGACTTCTTGACAACCAGCTCTTCGAAAATCTCTGGTTCTTTGTTTTTTGCGGTCTACGATATGGAGAGGGAAGTATGTTAGAGACTCTCTGCTCCTCAACCCACAGCCATGAGGTTGGAAATCCCCACCACAAGCACTATGGCTGCTGGAGTCAGCACCCAGCCCTAGAGTGCACTGGGACAGGGAAAAAGGTTGGAAGCCACTGAGCTGGACCTTCCAGAGCAATGTGATCATGAGTGTAGGCATTTACCTTGGCTTTTTAATTTTGGCTGGAAAGCTGCTCATGTGCTTTATGAACCACTAGTCCTCAGAGCAGTGGTTCTCCACCTTACTAATGCCGCAGCCCTTTAATACAGAGCCTGTGGGTCGCAACCCACAGGTTGAGAACCTCTAGCTTAGAGGTTTTGGTAGGGATTCTGGGGGGACTCTTCAAATAACGTGTTTGGAAGACACGTTATTCTCTCCCTGGGATCTCAAGAGAGCACATTGCATAGTAGCAGTGCTCCACTGGAGCAGCCTCTCTGGCTCCAACAGTCAGGCAAAGAAGCTGGCATATTCCTCCAAATGTTCTTTAGGAAACACTGGTCTGAGGCTTTCCTTAACTGATGTTGGCTGTTTTTTAAGGTAGATCTTTGATTAATTCCTGTTTGAGAATTTCTATAAGGAATAAATGTTGAATTTTATCAAATGCCTTTTAACATTCATTAAAAGAATCTTGACTTTTATCCCTTAATCTACTGGTATGATGTATTTTCTTTTTTTTGAGACAGAGTCTCACTTTGCCCTCTGGATAGAGTGCTATGGCATCATAGCTCACAGCAACCTCAAACTCTTGGGCTTAAGAGATCCTCTTGCCTCAGTCTCCCGAGCAGCTGGGACTACAGGCATCCACCACAATACCCAGCTATTTTTGAGACAGGGTATCACTCTTGCTTAGGCTGGTCTCAAACCTCTGAGCTCAGGCAATCCTCTGGTCTCAGCCTACCATAGTGCTAGGATTACAGGCGTGAGCTACCACACCCAGCCATGGTGTAGTTTCTTTTTCTTTTTCTTTTCTTTTTTTTTTTTTTTTTTTTGAGACAGAGTCTCAAGCTGTCACCCTGGATAGAGTGCCTTGGCATCACAGCTCATAGCAACCTCCAACTTCTGGGCTCAGGTGATCCTTTTGCCTCAGTTTTTCTATTTTTAGCAGAGACAGGATTTTGCTCTTTGCTCAGGCTGGTCTCCAACTCATGAATATAAGAAATCCACCCACTTTGGCCTCCCAGAGTACTAGGATTACCTGTGTGAGCCACCACACCCGGCCATGATGTATTTTCTTAATGGACTTCTTCCTGTTGAACCACTCCTATATCACAGGGATAAACTCCACTTGATGTTAGTTTAATAATGTAGCTACCCATTTAACATGTAAGCTGTTTTATAGTTTTCTTTCTCTGGCATGATATCTGAGCTATGCTACTTCCTAAAATGAATTAGTAAACTTTGTCTTATTTCTGTGCCTGAGAACAGCTTCTAGGTCCTGGGCATTACTTGCTCATTGGAAATTGGATGCCCAAAACCTTTATGAGGCAGTATTTTGCTAGGTTTTTTGTTTGTTTTTGTCCGAGACAGAGTCTCACTGTGTTACTCTGAGTAGAGTGCTATGGCATCAGAGCTCACAGCAATCTCAAACTCTTGGGCTTAAGCGACCATCCTGCTCAGCCTCCCAAGTAGCTAAAACTACAGGTGCCTACCACAAAGCCCGGCTGTTTTTTTTTTTTTTTTAGAGATGAGGTCTCACTCTGGCTCAGGCTGGTCTCAAACTCCAGAGTTCAGGCAATCCACCTACCTCAGCCTCCCAGAGTGCTAGGATTATAGGTGTGAGCCACCACCACACCCAGCTTTTTTTTTTTTTGAATCAGGTTTCACTGTATCTCCCAGGCTAGGGTGTAGTGGCACGATCACAGCTCACTGCAGTCTCAAACTCCTGGGCTCACACTATCCTTCTGCCTCAGCCTCTGAATAACTAGGGCTTTAAGCATGTATCACTACACCTCGCTAATTTATTTTATTTTAGTTTTTGTAGAGACCAGGTCTTGCTATGTTGCCCATGCTGGTCTTGAACTCCTGACCTCAAACAATCCTCCCACTTTGGCCTCCGAGAATGCTGAGGCATTGTGCCCAGCCATGAATGTTACTGTATATGTATGACTGCCAACACATTTTTATTTATTTATTTATTTATTTTACAGGTTTTTGGCCAGGGCCAGGTCTGAATCCATCACCTCTGGTATATGGGGCAGGCACCCTACTCTTTTGAGCCACAGGCACCGCCCAGCCAACACATTTTGGTTCCCATCATAAATGGTGTTGAGTGAAAGAAATGTTTCCTTACCAGTTTACTAAAAATAAATAGCAAATTTGAAAGAGAAAACATAACTGAATAGTGTGTGCATGTGCATATATAGACACACACATATCCACTTAGAATTCTCGTCTTCTGGCTCAGTGCCAGTAGCTCAGGTGGCTAAGGCGTCAGCCATGTACACCAAAGCTGGCGGGTTCAAATCCAGCCCAGGCCCGCCAAACAACAATGACTCTGTAACCAAAAAATAGCTGGATATTGTGGCGGGCACCTGTAGTCCCAGCTTGGGAGGCTGAGGCAAGAGAATCGCTTGAGCCCAGGAGTTGGAGGTTACTGTGAGCTGTGATGTCACGGCACTCTACCCAAGGTGACAACTTGAGGCTGTGTCTCAAAAAAATTAAAGAGGCTTGGCGCCTGTGGCTCAACAGGCTAAGGTGCCAGCTATGTACACCTGAGCTGGCGGGTTTGAATCCAGCTCGGGCCCGCCAATCAGCAATGACAGCTGCAACCAAAAAATGGCCAGGCGTTGTGGTGGGCACCTGTAGTCCCAGCTACTTGGGAGGCGGAGGCAGGAGACTCACTTGAGCCCAGGAATTGGAGGCTGCTGTGAGCTATGATGCCACGGTACTCTATCCAGGGTGACAGCTTGAGGCTCTGTCTCAAAAAAAAAAGAATTCTGGTCTCCTCCTCCCCCCTTATTATTTACAGGTTGGGAGAATAGTCAGCTTATGTAAGTTTATGTTTGCTCAGTATTTTTATTTTCCACAGCTGCACAGTTGGGGATCTTCAGACCAAGATAGATGGCTTGGAAAAGACTAATTCAAAGCTTCAAGAAGAGGTCTGTAACTTATTGAAACTCTTAAACAAAATGACCCAAGGTTAAGAGAAATGGTATAGTTGGTCTAACCAAAGCTTCTTGCTGGTAGGAAGGGGACTTGCTACCCTCTGGCACCGCATGTGGGACTGGAGAAAGTCTGTGTCCCGCCTTGTCTGGGGCTCCCAGGGAGACACTGCAGCTGGTCATCAGCCAGTTCTGAGTGACTTAGGTTTTAGCACCTCAAAGTAATTCTATAGAAGAATAATTCCTCGTTGGAAAAGCTCAACTTCTGTTGTGAAAGTACAGTTTCTTCCTCTTTTTCTGCCTTCCCTGTGAAGTCATATGCCTCGCTGCTGCCCTAGACGGCACAGACTCTGTTACAAAGTGTAAGCGCCCTAGCCACCCCTTCTGTTTTGGCCTCTCAGGAGCATGGAAGCAGCCTCCCCACAGTGTGGTCTTTCTCTGCTTTCTCACTAGGAAGAGAGAGAATGAAAGGACAGGAAGAAGGAGGGCTGAGGCCGAGGAAGAGAGCTTGCTTGCCCGCTGCCCGGCAGTCTCCTTGGTGGATACATCTTTGTCTTCTGTTAGCAGGAGGGGGGTTGCACAGCCTTTCTGAGGCTTTCCACAGGTAGCGGTCCCTGGCTGCTCAGGCCTCCCCACCTAGGCCTGTTGGGAAGAAAGAGGGCTTTGAGAGGGGGCTCGAGAATAAACCTCCGCGGTGTGGAGGGGGTCCCGCTGAAAGGAGCTTATCAGAGCCTCTCCTCTGTAACGAAGGACCCTCATTTAAGGCTCCTTTTATACTGATTGCTGTCTTCTGAGGGGCCAGGCCTGAAACGCTGTCAGGAGAGGAGCTCAGATTTGTATGACTAAAGGGAAATTCAAAGACAGTATTCATAGGTGGGAGTATCATGAGAGAGACGTCACTGAACTTAGAATTGGAGCATTTGTATTCCCCTTGGTAGGCAGACCATGGAGCCTCAGTTTAGGTAGGTAGGTTGGTCTTTGAACCTCCCTTTCTGGTCTCCAGGTTAGGTAATAATACATACTTTACAATATTGCTGTAAAACTTAAGTAAGGTTAATATCATAAATATGCCTAATACAAAACCGGGCATATGAGAGCACTTGGGAATTGTTTGACTTTAGAAGAAGCAGATTCACTGTTTTTTCTCTTAACAAGGTGGCATGCTTTGAATGAAAGTCTATTTTAGCTTTTGAAACCAAAGAACTGGGTTATATTTCTTTAAACACAATTGATTATAATAGAAAGTATTCTTTTCTTTTCTTTTTTTTTTTTTTGTAGAGACAGAGTCTCACATTATCGCCCTCAGCAGAGTGCCGTGGTGTTACACAGTTCACAGCAACCTCCAACTCCTGGGCTTAGGCGAGTCTCTTGCCTCAGCCTCCCAAGTAGCTGGGACCACAGGCACCCACCACAATGCCTGGCTTTTGTTGTTGTTGTAGTTTGGCAGGGGTCAGATTTGAACCCACCACCCTCAGTATATGGAGCCGGCACCCTACTCACTGAGCCACAGGTGCCGCCCTATAGAAAGTATTCTTTAGGGGAATATCTTCAGGTGTGCTTATCTTCAGGTGTGCTTACTGAATCTTCAGAGGTGGGGTAAGATGGCTCAGTGCCCATAGCTCAGTGGTTAGGGTGTTGCCCACATACACCAGGGCTTGCAGGTTCGAACCTGGCCTAGGCCTGCTAAACAACAATGACAACTACAACAAAAAAATAGCCGGACTTTGTGGGGTGCCTGTAGTCCCAGCTACTTGGGAGGCTGAGGCAAGAGAATCCCTTAAGCCCAAGAGTTTGAGATTGCTGTGAGCTAAAAGTTGTGACTGAGGGCAACATAGTAAGACTCTGTCTCAAAAAAAAAAGAAAAAGGGTGGCACCTGTGGCTCAGTGGGCAGGGCGCCAGCCCCGTATACCAAGGGTGGTGGGTTCAAGCCCAGCCCCAGTCTAACTCCAACAAAAAAATAGCCAGGCGTTGTGGCGGGCGCCTGTAGTCCCAGCTACTCGGGAGGCTGAGGCAAGAGAAATGCCTAAGCCCAGGAGTTGGAGGTTGCTGTGAGCTGTGATGCCACGGCACTCTACCGAGGATGATAAACTGAGACTCTGTCTCTTAAAAAAAAAAAAAGAAGAAGTAGGTGGGAATTAGGTTACAGATTGTGCCTGTTTCTTCGCTTTTAGCAACAAACACCCTCTTGACAGCTGTGAAGTTTCATATTGGGGCGCAGCAGTTTTGTTTAGAAGCCCCAGGCCTAAGTCTGAGTAGAGTAATTCTGAGGGGCTTTTGATGCTGTTGACAAAGAAGAGACAAGGAGTTAGTCCCGTGCTTCGGCCCCGTGTGTGAATGAGGCTGAGAGCATCAGAGACCCGAAGCCAGAGCTCGCTGCCTTCCTCTCCTCCACCCGCACACCCCTATCTGCTGTCTGGGTCTGGAGGCTGGAACAAGGAGGAGATTGCTTGGTGTATTTTACTCATCTCCTTGCCTCTCAGCACAGCCTCTCCTTAGGGCTATGAAAGCATTGTACTTTTATTGCTTTTCCCTAAACTTTCCCACAATAACTCATTCCAGAAGAGGAGGAAGAATTCCTCTGGGACACACTAGTAATGATTTGTTTTTGATTCCTCCTCCCAAAATCTTTCTCTCTCTAGTGATAAAAATGTAATTTTGCTCATCAGCCAGAAAAACTAGAAAAGATTGAAGAATTATTTTTAAAAAGTGACAACCAGACGTGCTGGCTCATGCCTTACAATCCTAGCACTCTAGGAGGTTGAGGCAGAAGGATCACTTGAGCTCAGGAGTTCCAGACCAGCCTGAGCAAGAGCAAGACCCCACCTCTACTAAAAATAAAAAATCTAGAAGAGCATTGTGGCAGGTGCCTGAAGTTCCCAGCTACTCCAGAGGCTAAGGCAAGAGGATCACTGAAGCCCAAGAGTTCCAAGTTGCTATGAGCTATGAGGCCATGGCACTCTGTCCTGGGTGACAGAATAAGACTCAGTCTCAAAAACAAGGCTCAGTGCCCGTAGCACGGTGGTTACGGCGCCAGCCACATACACCGAGGGTGGCGGGTTCAAACCTGCAGCTAAATAATACAACAAATAGCTGGGCATTGTGGCAGGTGCCTATAGTCCCAGCTACTTGGGAGGCTCAGGTAAGAGAATCACTTAAGCCCAAGAGTTTGAGGTTGCTGTTAGCTGTGACTCCACAGCACTCTACTCAGGGTGACAGCTTGAGACTCTGTCTCAAAAAACAAAGAGACAAAATGTCTGTGACCTAGGTGTGGTGGTGCACTGTAGTTCCAGCTATTGGGGAGGCTGAGGCAGGAGGATCTCTTGAGGTCCAGAATTAGAGGCCAGATTAGACAACATAGCAAGACCCTGTCTCTATGAAAAATTAAAAATTTAGATTAATATGGTGGTCTACACCTACAGTTCCAGCTACTCAGGAGGCTGAAATAGAAAGATCACTGAGCCAGGAGTTCAAGGATATAGTGAGCTACAGTCACATCACTGCACTCTAGCCTGGTGACAAACTAAGACCCTGTCTCTAAAAAACATAAAAATTTCTTTAGTTATAAAAAATATTAAAGGTTTATATAATCCCATTGCTAAGTCACAGATATTTTTATCTATTTATTTATTTTAAGGATTTTTAACACGGGTTCTCTTTTTTTTATTAATTTGATTAGAAGTGAGAGCATACTATATAACCATTTTTTTAAAAGGATTTTTAACTTGTGTTCTTTTTTTTTAAAATTCAGTTAGAGGGGAGAGCATACTATACATATAACCTTTTTTTTTTTCCTATTGGTATTATATCTTAAATATGTTCTCAAATTATGAAAAACTTTTGCAAACTTCTTAATAACTACATATTTCTTTTTTATATTTCTACTATAATTTATTTTTCTACTATAATTTATTTAATCATTTCTCTCTAATAGTAGACATTCAAGCTGTTTCTTTTTGTCCATATGAAGTGTATGCTATCATTTTTATAAAGGGGGCTCAGAGATGACTTAGGGGCAAGGTAGGACGGAGATTCACTGTGTATATTTTTATGTCTTTAGAATTTGGAACCATGTTCTATCTATTAAAAACAAGGAAATAATAAGCCTATGAAAATACATTGTAAATTATGAAGATGCCAAATAAGTGCTAGCTTTTTTTTTTTTTTTTGGTACGAAAGATCTTTATTGGCGGGGGAACTTGCAGAGCAGCATTAAGGAGGAGGGGAGAGAGAGAGAGAGAAACTGAGGAAGAGAGGAGAGAGAGAAGTGGGGGAGAGAGAGAGAGAAGAGAAGAGGAGCGGAGACGAGACACGGGGGGATGGGAGAGAAAAGAGAGAGAGAGAGCATAAGTGCCAGCTTTTGATTAGAACAGTAAGCGTAATTATGATGTTAAGAAATATAAAAATCTTTCTTAATCAGCTTTCAGCTGCAACAGACCGGATCTGTTCTCTTCAAGAAGAACAGCAACAATTAAGAGAACAAAATGAATTAATTCGAGAAAGAAGTGAAAAGAGCGTAGAGGTAAGAAATTGACATTGTACTTGGCCACATGTTTTATGCTCTGCCATACCTGTTAGCAGTCTCAAGCTCACAGCTGGATGCTCCAGTCCTCAGAATATGCACATGTGCCTGTTTAATGTCACAAAGTACCTCTTGCCACTTTAATGCCCACGTGACTCTCAGGGCATCTCGGCCACTTGGACTCCCTGGCCTCTGGGCCTTGGCGTGACACAGTTCCTGTTCATTCTTCTGTTCATGCACGAAGTCTTCTATAATGCCATCCTTGGGGCCTATGGGTGGTCTTAGGCCATCCCCCATATTTCCATAGCCCTCTTTACATCCCTCCATTGTAGAATCCATTTTATTGTTTTGTAGAATTGCTGGCTTACAGCTGTGTCTTACCCAATGGTAGAGACTATATCGAATTCATCTCTAAATCTACTCAGTGCTAGAAAAACATGCTCATAGGGGTGGCACCTATGGCTCAATGGAGTAGAGCACCAGACTCATATGCCAGAGGTGTTGGGTTCAAACCCAGCCCTAGCCAAAATAAAAAAACATGCTCATAAATACTGAATGGATTGAATGAGGGCCTTTCCTGCAAAAAACTATTGTCTGTTTTAGAAAAAATTAAATAAAAATTGCTTTATGAGCCTAACTTTTTCAAAAATCTATTAGCATGGCTGGGTATGGTTGCTCACACCTATAATCCTGTTGCTCTGGGAGGCCAAGGCAGGAGGAGTCTGAGACCAGCCTGAGCAAGAGCAAGGCCCCCCAGTCTCTACTAAAAATAGAAAAAATTACCTGGATATTGTGGTGGGTACCTGTAGTCCCAGCTACTTAGGAGGTTGAGGTACGAGGATCACCTGAGCCCAGGAGTTTGAGATTATAGTGAGCTATGATGACACCACTGCACTCACTCTAGCTAGGGCAACAGGGTGAGACTCTATCTCAAAAAAGAAGAAAAACTGGCTCTGTGCCTGTGGCTCAGCGGGCTAAGGCACCAGCCACGTACACCTGAGCTGGCGGGTTCGAATCCAGCCCGGGCCACCAAACAACAATGACGCCTGCAACCAAAAAAAATGGCCTGGGCGTTGCGGCGGGCGCCTGCAGTCCCAGCTACTTGGGAGGCGGAGGCAAGAGACTTGCTTGACCCCAAGAGTTGGAGGTTGCTGTGAGCTGTGACGCTACAGCACTCTATCCAGGGTGACAGCTTGAGGCTCTGTCTCAAAAAAAAAAAAAAGAATAAGAAGAAAAACTATTACATTGCTCTAATCCTTTATCTTAAAGTTCTGATATCTTTAAAATTTTAGTGTTTTTTCTGGCATGCTTAAAAAATAGAGATTGAGGCTCAGCGCCGGTGGCTCAGCAGGCTAAGGCACCAGCCATGTACACCTGAGCTGGCAGGTTCGAATCCAGCCCGGGCCCGCCAACCAACAATGATGGCTGCAACCAAAAAATGGCCAGGCATTGTGGCGGGCGCCTGCAGTCCCAGCTACCTGGGAGGTGGAGGAAGGAGACTCGCTTGACCCCAAGAGTTGGAGGTTGCTGTGAGCTGTGATGCCACCGCACTCTATCCAGGGTGACAGCTTGAGGCTCTGTCTCAAAAAAAAAAAAGAGATTGAGGAACACTTTATTCTATGGCAAAAAAAGAAGAAAAAAATCCTACATTTTTAAAAATTATGGTGCATTTTAGATTTTACTTTGTGATTAGCTTGCTCTCCATAAGCCAACCATTCCTTTTGGTGTTGTTTAAAATAGATAACAAAACAAGATACCAAAGTTGAGTTGGAGACTTACAAGCAAACCCGGCAAGGCCTGGATGAAATGTACAGTGATGTGTGGAAGCAGCTAAAAGAGGAGAAGAAGGTCCGACTGGTGAGTATGTGAGGCTGGGTGTCTTTGGAAGGAGTTTCCCCAGTGGACCCCTGAGTTCTGTTAGCACTTCTCACATACTTGCTCATGGAAAATCCAAAGCTGTCTTTTCTTTTTTATTGAAGACTTTGTTCACAAGTCAGTTCTGCATTACCACTTATATTTTTCCCCCATTTTATAAATCTTTTTCAGGGATCGTTTTGAGACCAGTTATACCCTCCAGCCTTTTTTTTTTTTTTTTTTTTTTGAGACAGTCTCACTTTGTCGTCCTCAGTAGAGTGCTTTGGTGTCACAGCTCACAGCAACCTCCAGCTCTTGGGCTTAGGCCATTCTCTTGCCTCAGCCTCCTGAATAACTGGGACTATAGGTGCCCACCACAACACCCAACTATTTTTTGTTGCAGTTTGGGACCAGGTTCAAACCCACCACTCTTGTATATGGGGCCGGCACCCTACTCACTGAGCCACAGGCACCGCCCCTCCAGCCTATTTTTTTCCACTCAATCTGTGTACCAGTGACCAAAGTTCTCTACTAAACACCTTTCTTGTGCCTTCTTTATTTCTTTTGTTTCTTGCATGGATACAAGAAACGTGTGTGTGTGTGTGTGTGTCCCCTGAGTTATGTAGGACAGGACTATTTAAAAATGGTTTCACCCTTGGGCGGCTCCTGTGGCTCAGCGAGCAGGGCGCCGGCCCCATATACCGAAGGTGGCGGGTTCAAGCCCGGCCTCGGCCGAACTGCAAAACTAAAAAAATAGCTGGGCACTGTGGCAGGCGCCTGTAGTCCCAGCTACTAGGGAGGCTGAGGCAAGAGAATCGCTTAA
>CAUYON010046874.1:0-54479 GCA_963573935.1 Arctocebus calabarensis
TTGTGGCGGGCGCCTGTAGTCCCAGCTACTCGGGAGGCTGAGGCAAGAGAATCGCCTAGGCCCAGGAGTTGGAGGTTGCTGTGAGCAGTGTGACGCCACGGCACTCTACCAAGGGCGATCGAGTGAGACTCTGTCTCCACAAAATAAATAAATAAATAAATAAAAATAAAAAAGGGTGCTGGGAGTTAGAAGGTGGAGGAACCAGGTCCAGATTTGTGACTTTGGGAAAGGCACTGCCCCTTCATGGGCTTCAGTGTCTGCCTGTTACAAGGGTCCACATTTCAACTGAGCAGGGAGGTCTCAACCCTGAGAGAATAATAGAATCATCTAGGGAGTTTTTAAATAAAACTCTGATGGCCAGCCTCACCTTCCTGGCACCTTTACCACCACATCCACCACTGTCAAGGATTCTGATTTCCTTGGTTGGAGGAAGATACAGATTAACACCCTCCCCAGGTGACTCTGATATGCAACCAGGGATGAGAACCATTGGATTAAAATCAAATCACTAGATTATCACTAATATTCAATGGCTAAAATGGTGCTTGGCTTGCAATAGGTGCTTAAAAGATGCTCCTTGGAGGAATGAATTCTCTTCAGCTGTAATATTCTTCTCTGAATTGAGAGATAGGTTTAGGGGTGGTGGGGAGACCCAGTTAGACCAAAATGGGAGGTTTTCTTAGACCCAGGGGGAGAAAAACACTGAAGGGAGGAGGGGAACTGCCACTGAAGGGGGAGTCTCAGAGTGGTTCTTCTTTGGAGATGGACCCAGCTGGCTGCTCTAACTCATGATACCTACCACCACTGTGGGAGCTGGCTGCCCTCAAGCAGGGATGAGATCTTGGCGGTCTGATGTTCAGCATCAGATTCTGCTCTCAATTGCTCTATGACCTCAGCAAGTTGATGAACCACCAGATTTTCACCCGCAAACCAGAAATACCTATTTTTCCTTCATTAGATTGTTGGGAGGATTGAGGGAGACAAAAGATCAGAAAGCACTGATGAATGTAAGGGATTATTCTTTTTAGGCCAAACCTATGTGAAATCCCAGGTATGGGCCACCTAGATTTCCCTTGATGGAGTAGGAGAACGAGGATAATAAATTGTCCAGGTCTGACCTGGAAAGTGACAGCTGTCCAGTTATACTTTTCCCTGGAACTTCAATGAATCGTTGTTAAGCCTTTTCTAGGGTGGAAGGAATGACAATAGTCATCCTACTGCCCCTAAGCATGACAATATGGAACACCAGGTGCCTGTGCTCTGACCTTTGAAGTAGGTTCTAGTCCCCATTTTTCCACTGAAGAAATAGAGGCTCAGATAGGCTAAGTGACTTGCCCGTGGTTACATAGCCAGGGAAAGGCCAAGCCTGGGATTGGAGGCAGCTCAAGAACAGATGGGACAGATACTCATGGAACATCTAGAGAACAAGTCAGCAGCCACAAATGTGAAGTCACCCGACAGATAGGGAAGAGGAGAGAAGAGAAGCTGGGAGGGGCAGGGACTGCCCAGAGCGTCTGCCTGAGGGTCAGTGTAGAACCAGGCTCCCTGGGGGAGGAGGAACTTGAACTTGGACTTAGACTTGTCACTAACAACTTGAGCAGCCTGCGAACTGGGATTGATACAATGAGGGCACTTTCCCTGGTGAGGACAGAGACCACCTGCCTAGCTCAGAATAGAAGAGTTTATGGTCAGGGTGCAGCAGGGAATCCTGAGGAAACGCAGGAGGGAGGACAGCAATCCCTTGGAAAGAAGTCCTGGGACTGGGGGCTAAAAGGCCTCTCCCCTATGGCCTCCATTCTCTGCTCCGTCTTTCAGTCCGTTTGTCTGACCTCACGTCACCATCACATGCCTCTGCCTTTATCTGGACACCTCCTCCGCTCCCCTCTCTCTGTTCTGACTCCTAGGTGACATGTTTTCTTCTCTCCTGCAATTGTGTGTGACAGCCACGGAAGTGCGCCCTGAGGACCTGCACCTGCAGGCCCAGCTGCTGCCTCCGAACCCCACTACCAGGCTTGTGCCAGCCCATCAGCTGCTCCTAGACAAGAACTCTGTGCAGCAGGGACAGCGTGGCAGGTGCATTCCCAGGAGACCCAGGACTCACCTGTGCCATCTCTGTGCACGGACCCCTCCACAGCCTTGCCCAGCCTTCCCTAGTCTGCGTGACTGTCCAGGGTCCCTCCACTAAGCTCCTTCCTCTCACCAGCACTGGGACAGAACTTGCAGGGTGGTAAAATGGCACTCCCAGCCTCACAGGTGTCTCTCTCTATTACTGCCCTTTTTGACTTAATCCAGCCATGGCAGCTGCTTCTTGGAGAACCCAGGTTAACACAGTGCAGGTCCATGTGGGTTGTTAAAGATTCCTGATTCCAACTCTCCATGACCTGTCCCTCCACCTCCTATCACCACCTCTGCCCACACACACTAAGTATGAGAATGGCAGAGAACAAAGAGATGGGAGCCTTTCCCCCAGTTTCTTTTTCTCTGTACAAGGTACAGATGTACAGTGCCCAGCACTCACCAAGTGCTCAATTAATAGCTGCCTTTGTTGGAGGGAGAGCACTGCACAGATCACATGCCCAATGCAGGACTTGTGGCCTACAGGAAGGACAACACCTGCTCTGGCCCCGGTGGTGCTGTACCATGACAGCTGCTTGGAGGATTCTGGGGTGGGGTCTTGGACCTCTGAAGCAGCTACTTCTGATTGGGGCCATGGACGCCTTCACGGAATCAACCCCTCATCTGTACTGTGGGCAGGGAATTTTTGGAAGTCCTTGGATTCCCTCCTGTGCTGGCTTGCCTCAGGTACAGTGTCTGGCTTGTCAGCTGGGTGTTTTTGCACAGCAATATGATCTTTTCAGAGCCTTAGTCTGGATCAGACCTGCTCAATACTACTTGAGCCTTAGTCTGGATCCAGAGCCTTAGTCTGGATCAGACCTGCTCAATACTACTCCCAGTTGTTGGGACCTAGTCTTTGCCAAGAAGATCTTCCTTTCAACTGTAAAGACACCTAGGATATGGAGGCTTGTTCAAAGGCACAGAGTTTAGCAGAGTGCAAGGCAGCTCCTAGACCATAGGCTTTGGGAATCTCAGAACTCCAGCTGAAGGCTAAAGCGGGTTCCCATTTTTGCCTCCGGGTTGGACCATGACCCAAGAGCTTCTCTGTATATATGTGGGCAAGTATTTTATGTATTCTGCCCACTCGTCACCCTCACAGTTGGCTCCCATGGCCTTGGATCTCACCCCTAGGCAGCAATGTTCTGAGGGACCGAGGGTGTGAAAGTGACAACTTTATGAATTATGTTCTCCCTAACACCCAGAGACTGCTTCTTCCTTTCCAGGGTGCATGAAACCTCACTTTCCTTCTTCCTACCCAGCTCGCACAGCCATTCCAGAAAGAGATCAGGGCAGTCATAAGCTGGTTCATGCTTAGGGTCTGGCTCTCTGGCTAGGAGAGACTGCTCATCTGTAGTTTCTGCCTATTCCAATGGTGTTAGTATTTAAGCTACCAACATAATGTCACAAGGGTGAAGCAGGAAGGAGAACCACAGTCACATACCATTAGATAGGACTTCCACCGTATCCTAGAGGGGACACAGAAGCCTGGATAAAAGTAACATGAAATAATTAGGAAGTGATGAATTTTGAGTATTTATGGCCTTTGTCTTTATATAATTTAATTTTTAATAATGACTGTGGTTTAACAACCAGTTTGCAAAATTTCTGAAAAGTTTAACCATCTTCTCTCATGAGCCGATTAAACAGGTTCCAGGCCACTGGTCAAAACTTTCCCTTGGAGTAGACTGTTGAGGGTAGAATAGAGCAGATGGAGAGACAGAGGGCGGTGGGGATCTGACTGCCTGGTAGGTAACTCCTCCTCCTTTTCCTTCCTCCTCACTCACCAAGATCAGGTGCTCTAGGCAACCTGCTAGAATTAACAAACACAGGCCATCTGAGTTGGGGAGTATATGATGTCAACACCCCAAATAGCAGCTCAGCTGGCCAGAGCCACAGGTGAAGGAATCACAGAATGAGGGGGAAGTTTTATGTAACTGATGTCAACACAGATTTCAATGCAGAATGAAAACACAGGCAGGGATGGATTGGCAGGGCTACTGGAAACAGCGATCTGACCTCTGCCTGAGATCTCCAGCTGGGTATTCCCAGAACCTGGGTATTTCTGGGCTTTACCCTAGACCTCTGAATCAGAATCTTCCTGAGGTGGAGCCCAGGAATCCCCTAGTGATTTTTGGGTAGTCCCCACAGGGCTGGGATCTGTTGATTAGTCCTCCTCACTGGTCTTATAGGTGACAGGGCAGATCCTATCTGTGGAGTGACTGGGAGCTGCAGCCAGGTCACTTTCTCCAGACCTGATTGAGCAGGCTTGTGTGGTAGCTAATAGAACACAAGCTCTGCCTCTCACCAGGTGACCTTGGGTGAGTTACTATGTATATAACCACCCTGAGCCTCAGCTTCCAAATGGAGATAATAATACTGATCTAACAGTGTTGTGGGGATTAAGTGAGATCGTGTGTATAAATCCTGGTCAGTATCTGCAAGCATCTAGTAAATGACAACCGTGGCTAGTAGGGCAATATAGCTAGCTGGACAATAGTGACAGAGACCCTCCAGAAACCCTGAAGGACAAGAGACCTTGATGTCTGGAAGGTAAGAACTTGATCTGTGTAAGGAAATGAGCCTGTGGTGAGGAGTTAGAAGACCTTGTGGCATTTGGTCTCACATATTATGTCCAAGGGCAAAGAGTTTTAGTCTCAGGGGCTCAGCATGAGGGCTCACACCTATAGTCCTAGCCCTCTGGAAGGCTGAAGCAGGAAGATCCCTTGAGTTCAGGAATTGGAGACCAGCCTGAGCAATAGCAAGACCCTGTCTCTACTAAAAATAGAAAAATTAGCCAGGCATGGTGGTGAGTGCCTCAAGAGGCTGAGGCAGGAGGATCACTTGAGCCTACAAGATTGAGGTTGCTGTGAGCTATGATGACAGTATGGCACTCTACCCAGGGCAGTAGAGTGAGACTCTGTCTCAAAGAAAAAAAGTTTCAGTCTCAGAGCAGTAGATGCTATTGTGACAAGTGTCCCAATCCTCAGCCCACTTTGAATTTCACCACAGCTGTGGTGCCAACTAAGAGTGCCAGGTGCCTTTCCTTCTCAGAGTTTTCTCCTGCAGAAGATCATGTAGCTCAGGACAAGCCCAGCCAGTGTTTCAGTTATCTGTTGCTGTGTAACAACCACCTCCTAACTCACAAGATTAGGACAGTAATCATTTATTTACTCATGATTCTACAACTTGAAAGCTGGGTGGGCTTTAATCTATATGGCGTCAGCCGGGCCAGGAATATTCAAGATGGCCTCTCAGCTGGGCCAGTTCTATGTGGCATCTCCACGGGGCTAGCTTGGGCTTCTTCGCAGCATGAGTCTCTAGTACCTGGATTTGTTATATCATAGCTAGCTTCTTCCAGAGTACAAAGTAGACGCTGCAGGGCCTTACTGTATGGGTTCAGAAATCACAGGAAGTCACATCTGCCATATCTCGTTGATCAAAGCTGTTCCAGCCCACCTTCAAGGGGAATAGACTCCACTTCCTGTTGGGGAAGGGGCCAGTTCACTTAGTACTTGTGGATGAGAGATAATGATCGTGACCATCTTTGGACCATACCATCTATCCTATCTAGCGTGGATTAGAGGAGGGCGGGGATAAATTTTCTTGGGACCATCCTTTTTTCCTTCTTTTTTAGAGACAGGACCTTGCTTTGTCACCCACCCTGGAGTGCAATGGCCCAGTCATAGCTCTCTTTAACCTTGACCTCCTGGGCTCAAGCGATCCTCCCATTTCAGCCTCTTAAGTAGTTGGGATTATAGGTGTGCACAACCATGCCTGGGTTTTTAATTTGTAAATGCAGGATCTTGCTATGTTGCCCAGGCTAGTCCCCAACTCCTGGGGTCAAGTGATTCACCTGCCCAGGCCTCCCAAAGTGCTGGGATTTCAAGGGTGAGCCACCATGCCCTGCCTCCCTGAGGCCATTCCTAACAAATTAAGGTTAGAATCAGTGGACAAATGCAGGTTTCTGTCCTACAGAGGAGCAAACCTGAGGTGTGGTCTGCAGATTCTTTAGAAGAGCTTCAGGAGGACTGAGTCCCAGTTGCCCACAGTGGAACTAGCTTAAACGCACCTTCACTGTCTTTCCTGTTTCTCCATCTTTATTGCCACATCTTCTTCTGCTACTTTTCCTAACCATCTCCTGGTTCTAGCATCAGGCCTGCTTACCTAGGAAGCCAAACCAAGACATTCCATCACGTCACTTAGAAGAGCCCTTAGATTGAGGCCTGGAAAATGCTGCCTGTGGCTCCTGGGTTATTGAGTGATCCCATTCAGGAATAAATGTCAGAGGGCTTTTCACACAGGGACCCTGGGCCCTGCTGTGAGGGCCATTGTGAGTAGAGGTATTCCTGAGGGGATCCTGGGGTGTTGGGAACTGCTGGGATGAGAGGCCCAGCTCACTGGGTTCTCTGGGGGTGGGGAGAGATGTAGGCAGGGAGGTGGGGCTAATACAAAAGGGGTACAGATGACATTGCTCCTGGGGTTGCAAAGAAATAAGACGTGCTGTGTCCTGGTCCTGCCCTGTGGATCTAGGTGACTTGGCATGAGATGAGGTGACTCACCAGGCCACCTCAGCCTGAGATAAGGTCCCTCAGGATCTTCCACCCAGATTTGTTGAGACTTGCCTTCCTGGAACAAGCCTTGTCCCCTGATTTTGGCCTCTGCCCCAGGAACAGAAGGACTCAAATACCAAAGGGAGGGGCCAGGTTCATTTACCCTCCATTAGCAACCATGGAATAGCTGAGCCCTTATCCATGCTGGGCCCTGGGGTAGGAATCCAAAGTGAACAAAACACTCTTTACTTTCTCCAGCTGCTCCCAGTCAGGGGAGGGGGCGTGGGACCAGGAAACAGGGAATGTGAACAGCATCACAGTAGGTGGTCAGCCTGAGGCAGGAGCACAGAGGGGCACCTGACCAGGAATGCAGGAAGGGGCAGATAATGGTGGAAGTCTTCCGGGAGAAGCTGAGTTCTTCATCTAATCCCAGCATGTCTTACCCAGGAGAAAGAAAGGAAGGGCACTGGGGCAGAGGAGACAGTGTGGGCAAAGTGGAGGGAGCCCAGACAGGGTTGGGGCAGGGGTGGAGTAAAAGAGGAGGCTGGAGAGAGAAGCTGGGGCCAAGGAGAGGCAGGAGCTAGGGACCTCTCTCTCAGAGCTGAAAGCAGGAGAAAAGAAAGCGGTCAGAAATTTTGCTGGTTGCAGTAATGGCAAGTAGAAAGGGAGTCAGTATTAGGAGCAAAGAGACAAGCTATTGGAGCTCCTTCATTCATTCAACCAGTATGTGTGGATCTCTGTGCTGTTGCAGAGATCCAGGTGAGGATTATGGTGGCCTGGACCGAGGTGATGGGGCCTAGGATGCATAGAACAGGCAGAGATATCAGGGAGATGCTCTCACTGTTACGCAAATATCCTAGCAATCTACAAATTGTCATCTGGCTCCTGGACCAGTTGGGCATGAATTTGGAAATGGAATCTGCTATTTCAAGAATGGAGAGCTGAATGGCAGAGCTGAGACTGAACCACAGGGGCCACACCCAGAGCCCTGCAGCCCAGCCTGCTTGTCCCTCCTCACTGCTGTGCTCTAGACTCAAGAAAGCTTCAGATGCAATCGTGGCTGATGGTAATCTTGCCTGGCCCTGTCAAGGCAGGGGGAAAACCCAAACATCCAGGTCATATAGGAAGCCAGATGCCCAGCTGGGGCACTGGGAGCTTTCCTGTGCTATCTCCTACCTCCATTAGACTTTAGTTCTCTGAGATGTCTCTTTTATCAGATTGAAACTTCCAGAGGGTATAATGAGGACCAGGAGAGGAAGTCAGCAAAGCTGTTCTGTTGCCTCTTAGTTGTTTGAACTTGGGGAAAAAATTCCTATCCTTGCCTCTCATTTGTAAAGTGGTTAATAATAATGCCTATCATAAATATGGAAAGACATAAAGATTAAAGAGACATTAAGAATCTTGAGATGCAGACAGGGCAGGAACACCATGGCACAGACCATGAAGAATGGTTAGAAATGACAGCATAAAAAATGAGACTGTCAGCAAGCCAGGAATGAAGGATTTTGCCCTTTCACACGTTGTGGCATTCCGAGTGTCCAGAACAGAGCCTGGCACACAGCGCTGATGGGACAGGTGCTGCTGGAGAGCAGGTGCTAGCTCACCCTGAAGGCCAAAATGCTTCTGGAGGGCAGGGCTGGGGGGCTGTGGGAGGCGCTGCCTCCACGTGAGAACCCCAGGGAGGCTGTAGGTCTCTCTGACCTGGATTATCCATAAATCAGTGGCTTCAACAGAACCATGACCCTGCCAGGGTCCTCTCCACCTGGGACCAGCTCACCTGCCTCCCATTCACCCTCCAGCTCCCCAGCACTGTGCTGAGGTGCTCACCATGCTCCCATGGCACCCCTCCTCTGCTCCCTCAGGAAGTTGGGGCCTCTTTTGCTCCAGCTGCTGTCCCCCCCCACACACCTTGCCAACTTTTAAAAGATGACACGTCTGTCCCAACCTTCAGCTTGTGCTTCGTCAGCCATGAGTACAACTCTGTGAAGCCGTGCTGCAGTCTGTGTGCCCTGAGAAAGTCACCCTCCCTGAGCCCTCCCCTCAACTGCAGACAGCCCAACAAGGGCTGCGGTGCCCAGAGCCAGGCTTGCTTGTCAAAGGGCTCTGTAAGACAGCCAAGTGCCAAATAAAGCTTATGGCACTGTTACCGAGGCTGAAAGGGTCTAACCCAGAACACGAATCTAAAGAGAGGGTGCAGGGGGGAGAAAGGAGAGGTGGAGGGTTGGTATCAAGTAGTTATGGAACTGGTTGGTAAATACATACGATCCTTTGTAAACTCGCCCATGTCCTCATGAAGAATGTGGCTCACTCCAGAAATCACAGAACTCTTTCCCCCAGTGTATTAAAAAATTGTCCCATGTGGTACTGGGTAGGGGGTCCTGAAAATGTCATAGAAGGGGCCAGTCCCCAAAGAGTGGAGCCTGATAAAGCCTTCCTAAGTTTACACAGATGGACACATTCTTTCCAGGCCACAGTGCCAGGCTCCCCCGTGCCTCTAACCTACCCCTGAACTCAGAAGGCCTAGTCCTCTCTGACATTTTCTGGTCCACCTATCTGGAGACAGGATCCCTTTCCAAGTTGTCATGGGTGCACACGACCACTGGCTGTCTTTCTCAAATCATCACAGTGGCAGAGGGAACTTGAATTTAGGCTCACCATTTTTTACTAAGATTTTGCACAAGACAATCCTTTTCTTTGTCTATAAAAAGGAGATGGATACCCACCTCATAGGGCTGCTGCAAGGTCAAGTGAGTTCATTCATGTATTACCGAGTGTGAAGCATTTGGAACAGAGCCTGGCAAACTGGTGACATGTGTTTGCCATCGACACCTCGCCTCCTTCCCTCTCACTCCTCTAAGTCCTTCTTGGTCCTTGGACCCCTTCTGCATTGTTTCTCCCCAGTCCCTCCCTCTTAAGAGGCTGCCTTCTGCCGCTCTTCACCCCTCTCCACTTTTCCCTCCCAGACCAGAATCCTCTTGACTCCTGCCTCTCCTGAGTTCTCCCAGACCCGTGTCCCCCATTGCTCAGGGACCACAAACCAGCCCTTCATCACACCCCCCCACACAGCACGCACCAAGCTGGCCTGTCCACGTCATGTTTTATTGTAAAAAAATGTTAAAATAAATTACATTCGACATCATTGCCAGTATGTACATACAGTATGTGCCATTCCAGGACAGCCAATGAGACAAGCTCATTAAAACAATTCACAGAAAAATACAAGGTCACTCCCCTTCCCAGCCCCCTGCCAGGGCAGCAGGCTCCACAATGGTTAGAGGGTGGGTTGGTGTGGACACAATGCCCATCAGTCTTCACATGTTGGGAGGGGCAGACAGCACAGAATCAGGGAGGACCTCTGAGGCTGTGGTCACCTGCCCCTGCCTAGCATCCGGTCACCCGTGACAGATTCCCCCTACCGTGGCTCACTTGCTGACCAGTATCCCTCCATAGCTCTGTGATGTCACGGCCTTAGGGGAGGTCACCAGGGCAAGCCCACAGTGTGGACACTCGACACTCCGATGCTCGGGACCCTGTGCATTAATGGCTGGCTCCGAAGGCAACAACTGATTCCAGGTATATAAAAACAGCAGTTCATTTTAAAAAAATAACAAAAACATTCAGGACAGCCGGGGCCAGTCCCAGGGTGAGCATCATGGAGACCCCAAGGACTTCGGCAGCAGCGAGGCTGCCCACCCTCACTAGAAACAGTCTGTGTACAGCTTCACATTATCTTTTGGTCCCCAACGCAAATCCTTTCCACACGCACATGCACGCACACACACACAATGAACAGTAGCTGGAAAGAAGAGCTTGATTCACATATTTGGCCGCTGCCCATTTGTGAGCCAACAGCAATTTGGCCTCACCCCACCCGGCCCGTGGGAGGATGGGGGGGAAGGGGACAGTGAGGTCCTTGTTCTGGAGACATGGAAGGAGGAGACAGCAGGATGGGGAGTGTGGGTCCTAAGACCAGGGGCTGGGCCACGGACTTCCACAGGGAGCCAGGAGCGCTAAGGCAGAAGAGCCAGAGCTGGGCCTGCAGCTCCCTGCCCACCAGCACCAGGAGGCCCAACTTCCGGTGGGCCATGCTCTTCCACCCCCCTTCCTTCCACTACTCAGGGGCAGTGGGGCAGAAAGCCTTGCATCTGCCATCACTTGGTCTGAGACAGGGAATAGGGCTCCGGGATAGGCAGACCTCATGGCAGGCTGGGACCCTGGGCTCACAATGGGCTAGTTCCAGGTCCTTCAAATCAGGACAGTTTCAGCCCCTGCCCATGATCTCCTCCCTCCCTCCCTCCCTCCCTCCCCAAGCAGCCTCCACCCTACTGCACTTGGCAGGACAACCTTGCAAATAGGCTCCCACGAGTGAGGGGGGACAAGTCCTACTACTGCTGAGGTACTGAAATGCCCAGCCCCCATATCACAGTTCTATGTCCCCAAATACTTCAGAGTTCCAAAAGGCAGAACTGGGTCTGACATACCCCATCTCCCTCTCTAAAATGTCTAGTTCAGTGCCAGGCCCACGCAAGCTGCTCAGTAATACTGGTGAACCCAAATAGTCGAGGCCTCGGCCTCAGAGAACCGTGACATTCAACCAAATGACAGGGCAAAGATCCATGCAGGCACAGGCCTCCTCAGGGTCAGTCCCACCTGTCCGTCCCTCCAGCCTGCAGATCTTCAAATCACATGCACCAGAAGCTGAGGACAGATGCCCCCACGGCCAAGGCACCGCTCTGCAGGACAGAGGCGCTGTCCTGGGCAGCCGCCATTGCCATCAGTAGCATGTAGCTGGAGGGGATGAAGGTAAGAGGCCCCTGGCGCCCCACTCCTAGTTCCAGGCCTGCCCCCACCAGGGGCCAGGGGTCCCGGCCATGATAGGGCACCCTGGGTGAGGGGAAAGAAACCGTCGAAGGTGGAGTGGGGAGCCGGCCCCGCCTCATGTGCCTTTGGGGCTGTTCACCTTATTGTACTCGTTCATCAGTTGCTCGTATGGCACAGAGAGCTCAGACTCGGTGCTGGTGAAGGTGGACTCGTCCGAGGAGGGGAACTCGCCCAAGTTCAGGGGCACTTCGGCTTCAGGTCGCTGCTCGGGCCTCTCCTCCTCTGCCAAGTTGTCCTCCAGTGAGGACTTGGAGGTCTCCTCATCTGAGAGGCCGGCCTCCTCATTCACGAAGGTGATGTTGGCGTTCTGGGAGATGAGTGGGTGGTAGTCCTGGGCGTCCCAGGGCTCTCCCTCCTCGCTGATGCGGTCCAGCTGGTTAATAAACACCTCGGAGGTGGGGGAGCAGTCCTCAGGGACCCGTGTCACAGCCTCCTCGCTCGGTGTCTTCGACACATGGCCTTTGCTCCTTAGTGTCTGTGACACCTCTTCTAAGCTGGGTACCCGGTTCTTAGAGAAGACCACCAGGGGCACCAGGGAAGGAGGGAGGGCCGGCAGCCCACCGTCCTGAGTCCCCCGCCCTGGGCCCCTCTCCCCACCCCTGCTCGTCTTCATGGCCTTCTTCCCAATCTGCTTGATGAGATCATTGTAGGTCTCCTCCTTCTTTGACAGAAAGCTCAAGATGTTGACGTCCTTGGAGGCCCCACTCCCTGCCACCTGCAGAGCTGTCCTGGAGTGGGGGGAGCTCTCGAAGGACTCCTTCCGCCGTCGCCGCCGCTTCTTAATGGCCTTGTGGACTTCCACAAACATGCTCACCTTCCAGTTGACAAAGAGGGACAGCCAGGCCAACCCCAGGTAGATCCAGAGCTCCACAAAGTAGCGGTACAGGGCGTGGTAGTTGGCGCTGGGGTTCACACCTGAGAGGACAGGGAGGGTCAGCAGGGACCTGGAAATGTGCAACAGCCACACTGTGCTATCTGAGCAGGCATCACGAGGGCACGAAGGGGCCTGTTCTACAGCCTGCACCACCCCCCCTTCCCTGATGGCCTGGGCCCTTCATCCACAGCCCCATCCCAATTGCCACCCTGTCTCTGAGCCTCAGATTCCTCAACTACAAAAAAATCAGGACAGTGACTTGGGAGAAACAAAAAGTAGTTGCCTTCCAATTGTCCCCAGCTGCTCTGTGTGTGTGTTACAGTTCCAGTTAAAAACTGAATGGGTGAGGGGCAGCGCCTGTGGCTCAAAGGAGTGGGACACTGGCCCCATATACCGGAGTTGGCGAGTTCAAACCTGGCCCTGGCCAAAAACTGCAAAAAACCAAAAACAAAAACAAAAACCCGAATGGGTAGAAGTGAGAGGAGGAGGCTGCTGCATCCTCATCACAGCTGGGGATGGACTCACTGGTTTAATAGGAAATGAGGCTGGTGCATGGGTCGAGATGACCCAGGCAGCACCGAACCCTGTACCAACTTTATTCTCCTTGATGGTCTGGTCTGCCCCCCTGCCTTCCTGTTCTCTCTCCCTCAGATGCAGCTCCCCTCTTGGCCTGGAGGGCTCTGTCCACTTGTCTCCCTCCTGCTGCAAGGGAGCCTTCGTGGCTTACCCCTCACAGTTCTGATGGTTTTCCTATACTCCGGGATTATTTGAGATTTCTTTTATGACCTGACATATAATCGCCCTGATCTGTATCCTGCCCCACCCCCGACTGGACACAGAACAACTGGAGGGGGCATTGGCGGGAAGGGGCTGTCTCCTGGGTTGTGTTAGAGGCTCCCCGGGGTAGGAGCTCTGTCAGAGGGGCGCTGTCCCTCTTTCCCAAGGCCCCGATCACAAACAAAGTCTGGGAATGAGGATACGTACTAATATGGTCAGGCCCTGCCCTCAGGACTCATGTGTAGTATTTCCACCATCTTGTGTGGTGGGCACTACAATTTTCACCAATTTTACAGATGAGAAAAGTGAGGCAAAGGTCTGGGGTCTTGTTGGAGCTGAGGAAGTACAATTAGATGATCTGCTGCACTTTCCTGACACAAAGGCATCTCCTCAGCCCACTCTGGGCCCTGAGGGCTACACAATGGCAGGGCTGTGCCTCCTCTCAGGACAGCAGGCCCAGATCTGTCCGGGGCAGTGGAGTGTGCCTCCTTCCCGTTCCAGCTCCCCCCTCTTAGATTCCACATACAACGGGATACAAGGTTGGTGACCTCCCACTGCCCTCTTGGTGAGGAGGAGGGGCTAGGGAACAGAGGCTCCTCAACAGAGGTTGAGGTCAACAGGGCCAAACAGGGTGTCAAGAAGATTAAGAACCAAGACACTGTGCAGGCCACCGGCACAAGTATGTGAGTGGCTGGGGCCAGCTGGTTACAGGCCTTCAGACAAAGGGGCCAAAGAATCTTATTACCTCCCTGGATTAGCAGGGGAGGAGGAGGGACAGGGCTGAAGGATAGCCAGGCAGAAGGCCTCCCTTGTCTTTAAGCTGCTTGCACCAAGAGCAAAGCTCTAGGTCTCTGAGCTCCCTCAGTCTTCCTGAAGGGACCAAGGTGGGGTAGGGTGTAGGGAAGGGGCACTTGCTGGCCTGGAGGCTTCCTGGGTGACAAGCACAAACCCTACAGGCTGAAGCCCTACTCCTAGTCCTCCAGGAGCCCAAGCTCAGGGATTAGGAGAGAAAAGAGGAAGTAATCAGAGATTGAACAGAGAGAAAAGGAGGAGTAGAAACGCTATATCCAAGAAAGGGAAGAGTCTTCTGCAATTACTCTGTGCCTTGGTTTCCTCTCGCCAACGGCAGGGGTGAGTTGAGAACCCCGCTGGGTGGGAGAGTGCCCAGAACATGGAATGCCTTCCATGGGCCCCCAATAAGGGTCTGCTGAATTGGAATTAGAGAGAAAGAAGGGGGGAGGCAGAGGTAAGAACTCACCTGCCACAAAGTCACCGAAGCCGATGGTGGAGATGGTGATGAAGGAGTAGTAGAGGCCCTCGATGTAGTCCCATTCCTCGGTCACCATGAACACGAAGGGTGGGATCACCAGGTGGACCAGGACGCCCCACAGGATGAAGATGGCCGTGCACGTGATCTGCGCTTTCCGCTGACAGGGAGGCAGGAGGGCAAGTCAGACAGTGGTGGAGACACTGTAAACCCCGCAGTGGCACCCCCAGGGCTGGGGAGGCAGCGGGGCACCTGCACTGGGAGGCTTCTCGCTGGGAAAGGAGGAGGGAGAGGTGCCCTCAGCCCTACCCAGGAGGGGAGAAGCTCTGAAACCGCCTTCTTGCCATCTGTCCCAACACCCCTGTCTAATTCTTGGAGCCTTCCCATCTTCCCCTTACCCATCACGGCCCCCCTACCTCTGCCCAGCGCCTAGGGTCAGGGACATACCAGGCTCACTCCTCTCTTAGTAAGGAACTGGCCCAGCCTCTTGGCACGTCCCCCGAAGAACTTCCCCAAGGCACTGATCCACGTCAGGCAGAGCGGCACCCCAAAGAGACCATAGAAGACACAGAAGAGGCGACCGGCGGGGGTCTTGGGAGCCACATTGCCGTAGCCTGAGGAAGGAGAGAGTGAGGCTAAGAACTAAGCTGCAGCAGGTGACCCCAGATGGGCTGCTGCATCCACCACACACACACAACCACCTCCCACCCCCGCTCAAGGCCAGTCCTCAGAGATCAATTGATACTGACCTAATATCAGAACTTAAGTAATGATATTTCCCTCGATCACACCCTCGCCATGATGATTTACAAAACAATTATGATGGTGTGGGCTGTCTTCTCCAACCTGGGAGCTCCCTGAAGGCAGGGGCTGCACCTCCACCATCCAGGTCTTCCACAGGTGCTGCTGTGCCAATGAGAAGAGGCCCGCTCTGTGCAGAGGCCCCAGGGCTACTGGGGTAGCAAGTCTCAATCCCCTCTCTTCTTATGCAACTTCTCTATCAAGGGGGCGTCCCGTCCAGTCTTCCTCCATTTGACATTTGACAGGGGCTTTGACCATGGAAGTGGTCGAGGCAGGCAGAAATGACGTGGGACAGGAGAGGTCCAAGAATCTGCTGCTTCTCCTGATTTCCCCGACACACTCGCTTTGGGGGTTTCCCTCCTGCCATGCTGGGAGGTGCCTGAGATCCCCAGCTGGGCTCTCAGCCAGCAGCCAGCATCACTGACAGACCTGTGGCAGGAGGAATCATCCCACACAGTCGTCGTCTGACTATCACCACACTGGAGAGCTTAAGCAAGACCCAGCCAGATGAGCCCAGGCAACCCACAGAATGGTGGGAGATAACAAGTTGTGTTCTGAGCCACTAACTTCTGGGCTGGCTGGCTATGTGGCCACAGAGAACCAGCATAGACAACTAGCTTGCTGAGTTAAACATGGTCTGGATTTGTGCAGTGAGCAGCCTGGACTGCCTCAGTCCCCTGTGAGGCTCTTCATATCAGCCTATGTCCTTGTTATGGACTCACGGAATAGTCTTCCAGGCATGGCTAGGCACCAAAGACTTACTGAATCCCCAGGAAGGTGTCAAAGGACAGACTGAGGGGAAAGGTGGGGATGGGTAAATTCACACCTAGCAGTACAATGCACACTATCCGGGTGACAGGCACACTTACGACTTTGACTCACACTGTACAAAAGCAACTCATGTAACCAAAATGTCTGTACCCCCATAGTATTCTGAACTGGCTTGATTTTGCCTGGACAAGGCTGAGTAATCAGAGCTGGACTCCTATCAAGTTCCAGTGGGCATGGAAGTGGGTATCTTCAAGGTTCCAGAAGACTTACCAATGGTGGTGATGACTGTGGCTGCAAAAATCATGGCATTGGGCCAGTTCCAGTTGTTGAAGGTCTGGTTCCCTGTGATGGCCACGCCCTGTCCTGCAGCGTCAGATACCACCTAAAGAGAGGAGAGAGAGACAGACAATAAAGTCAGAGGTGAGGCCACGTGGATGCTTTCTGAGTGACAGTACTGTATCAAACTCCTTTCTTATAAGCGTTCTCAATTAATTATCACAATAACTAGGTGGCAGTTAGTGTCTCCATTTTTTAAAGGATCAGATATGTTTTTGTCCAAGGTCAGACAGTAGGTAAGGCTATGAACCCAGGAAATCTGGCTCCAAAGTTCATTCTTTCAGGGAGCCAGTGCTTCTCAACCTTACCAGCACACACCAGCATCAACAGGCTACTAGGCCCGATGCCCCAGAGTTTCTGAATCAGCATATCTGGGAAGGGGCATTTCTAACAAGCTCCCAGGTGATTGCTGATGCTACTGGTCCAGGGAACTTTGAGGACTGCTGCACTAAATTATTCTAGCTCTCCAAAAAAGATGTTATACAGACAAAAAGGAGGTCCCCAGCATCCCACTCAGCCCTTCACAAAGTGTTCTGCCTGTAGAGGCGAAGTTCCTGGGAGGGATCTCCGTACACACACTGACCTGCTGAAGTCAGCTCAGTGCCATCCTCTGAGGGCATGCAATCGGCAGGCTCCCTTGTGCCGTGCTGAGGACTGTCATCTACCATTCCCCCCAACAGGCTCTCGCTTCCCTCACTTCCCCGTATCCCTTTTTCTCTCTGCCCTGGGCTCAGAAATTATCTGGGAAAAGACAGATGAGAATATATGTCAGGGTGACTCAAAATTGTGCTATTAGCCTACACAGAGATTCCAACAACTGGACAGTAGGTGAGAGGCCACCTGGGGACATTCACCAGGAAGCCCTGAGGAGAGGAGCCCCAGTAGTATTGATAATGGCCAAACCTGTTTCTATTTAACTATCTCTGGCTCTGCCTCATCCTTCAACTCTGCCTACCATTAACCCCAACCTTCCACTGGGGCTTCATCGGCTGACACAGCCTGGACACCAGAAGCCTCATTAGGTGGAGCCCTAAATCTGAAGTTTGAGTCCTGTCCCCAGGGAGGGCTCTAGGATGGGCCACCCAGACTAGGCACTCAAGTTCCTTACAAAGATCAAGACAAGGATGGAAGGAGAGGAGGCAGAGGACTGAGGGCTAGAACAGGAGGGAAATCAAAAGAACTTATTTCTAACCCATCCAAGGCATGGCTGGGGCTTGCTGGGGAAAAGGGGGAAGGGCGGGTTGTTCTGAAGGAATGTGCAGTTCACAGAGGCAGCGGCAGGCCCATGTAAATGGATCTGTGTACTCAGTGAAGAATTTTCCATGATGACACGCTTGTCTGACAAAGCATCAGACCGCACAGCTCACGGCCTGGCCTCCCCTGCATTTCCGGGGCACCTCTGAGGCTATGAAGGCTGCACAGTGGCAGCCGCGTGGAGAGGTGAGACAGTCACATCAGACCCTGCCTCAGACAGCAAGAGCTCTGGCCAGTCAGCCCACTCAGACATGCAATAAACCACAGGACACTTAAACACTAACAGGCCAACAGGAGCGTTTACACAAATACTAAGGACCACCCAGTGGAGTTTTGGAAATATCAAGTTTATGAGGTCTGACAGTTAAGTTTGCAAATTCATCCTAGAAAAAGTGCTATATACCTTGTTGCTGAGTATCACTGTGGTCACCTTTGAGGTACTCCCCTTGGGAAGCTGTGCATAGACACCAGCACCTAGTCCACCCTTCAAAGCAATTTTGGAACTCTTTTTCTAGAAAGGCCATTAGAGCTGTCCTCTTATAAGTCCTGACAATTCAGTTTTCGAACTCATTGTAGAAAAGGTGCTACCTCATTGTTGAATATCACTACAGCCACCAAGGGGAGTACTTTGAAGGTGACTACAGTGATATTTACCAATGAGGTAGACAGCTCTTGTTCTAGGATGAGTTCACGAACTTAACTGTCTGATCTCATATGTTTGCAGCAAGAGAATGAGGAGGTGGCCCTGTGTGTTAATGTTAAACAGATGGCGGAGAAGACAGCACCTCTCAGCTGCCCTTTAGCTCCCACCTGTTATCTCAGATACTGGTCTTCAACTGGATGACCTCCAATATCCAGAAGATGAAAAGGGCACAAGAGGACACCTTGAAATGGGAATTGACTGACCACAGATGACACAGTGGCACCACCTCAGGTCATCCCCATAGAATCATGGGGAACGGGAAAATGTCAGAAGACAAGCTGTCCCTATTTTCACAAAAGGGAAAAGGGTGGACTCTTAGAAACTTGGAAAACAAACCTGAACGCCTGCAAATTTCTAAATGGGGAGGAGAATGCCTGGAACATTCAGAAGAATGGTAGGCACTAGAACTAGCACAGGTTCACCAAGACCTAGTCACGCTCAGCTGAGTGCATCTCCTTTTCCAAAGGGGCTGCACAGCCTTGAAGTTTTGTGGAATGCAGTAAATCTAGATATCAGTCAGGCAGCTAACAGATGGATTTAAAGACACTCATGTGGACAAGACAGATAGATGTAGGGGGAAGAGAGGATTAATTAGGTCCATTCGAAGGCAGACAAACAACTCCAGGAAGTATTGATCATTATCAACCAAGACTAAGGTCTGTATTATCATGCCTGGCCTCTTCAATATTTTAATCAATAGCACAGTGAGGACAGAGACAGCTTACCAATCCCATACGCAGAGGATGCAAAATTGGGGATGAGCATGAGACGGGAAGATCGCTAAGATGTGGTGGTGGTAGTACTGAGACTCCAAATCATCTGGGGCCAAAATTAGTAAGTCGTGATTAAATTTTCATGTCTTCCACTCTGGATTGGAAAAGACTACTAGTATAAGATTGAAGAGGAAAGTCCTTGGTTTTTAGTTGACCATGAACCAATGAACACTTGGGTGGTGGCCAAAAGTAAATGCAATCCTGGGCCATGTCATCAACTCCAAGCCCATTGTGTCCTGCGGTATAGGGAGTACACTGGTCCTTTCCGGGTGTCAGACTTAACACAGTATGCTAACCAACCAGCCAAGGTCCAAGTGGGGATGGGGTGGCTCTTATGGATAACGAGCTACCTCACAATGGACTCCCCTTTGCAGCAATAAATAATCAATTTCTGTTAATGGAAAGTACTTAGACCAGGGTACAACTACCTACCAGTGCTTTCTGGGTATGTTTGGAAATGCTGCCTGAGGAGGCACTCTTCTAGGCAACAGGTATACCACACACAATCTCTATCCTCCCCATACGTTTATCCTAGTGTGTGAGGGGCTTATGCTGCTGGCATAAAGTGGGCAGGCGCCAGAGGTGTCAAATGCCTAGCAATCCACAGGACAACCCCACCGAAATACCAACTCTGCTCCCAGAGACACACTAGCTTGCCAAAGGTAACCTGTGATTTGAAAATCATTTAGTGTACGCTAAGGAGACATCAAACAAAAGAGGGTATTAAGGCCAGGCGCAGTGGCTCATGCCTGTAATCCCAGCACTCTGAGACTCTGAGGCAGGTGGATCAGGAGTTTGAGACCAGACTGAGCAAAAGCAAGATTCTGTCTCTAAAAAATAGCCAGGCATTATGGCAGGTGCCTGTAGTCCCAGCTACTTAGGAGGCTGAGGCAAGAGGATCACCTGTGCCCAAGAGTTTGAGGTTGTCAGCTAGGAGGCTACTGCACTCCTCTGAGGGCAACAAAGTGACACTCTGTCTCAAAAACAAAACAAAACAACAACCAAAAAAAGAGAAGAGGACATTAAGGTTGAGAGTGCAGTGAGATGGAGAGCTGGGCTTCCTGCCCTGTCCTGCTGGTGATGTGCATGCCCTTGGGGCACAGCTCACTTGCCCTGTGATGTGACCTCTTTTATCTTTCTATGGTCACCCAGTGAGAGGCAGGTATACCCAAGGGGCCCTAGATCCCTGGGGTCAGGAGTGCCACCAAACCTCGAAAAGACCCAGTGGGAACAATTATACTCACTGGGCAGAGAGAGGTTACCTGGCAGAACTGGGCTACTGGTTTCAAGTCTCCAACTTCAAGCCTCTCACTGCTCTGCCCACCCCTGGGCTGCCCCAGTGTCCCTTGCTATTGCCTCTGCCCATGTCCCTAGCAGTAAGCTGTAGGGAGAAGTTGTATTAGTAGCATCAGTGCTGTAGCATTCAAACACCCCTTCCTGGGGCCTTTCTACATATATTACCTAAATAGCTCTTCCTAAGATTCTGCCAGCATTAGTTAGCAAGGGGGGAAACGGGGCTCAGGGAGCCAAGGTCCAGATGTGAAATTGGGGTGCCAGCTCCGAGTAGCCGAGGCTCTGGTGGGGACACCTCACTGATCATGGCTGGCATCACACAGGATGAGGATGTGGCTTTAACTAGTCTCCCAGAACAGAAGAGCTGACCCAGGGCTGAGGCCACTGGTGGGTCAGGGGGAGGGACATGGGAGAGTCAGGCAAACACCCTTTTAGACAAGGTGTCCCGTCCAAGGCCTCCCGTCCTCAGGGTTAGGGAAACAGCTTTCACGGGAGGAGGTGGCCCCTGTTCACTTGCAGGATTCTTTAACTTGGCTCTCAAATTCACACAAGACAATATTTTCATTCTCTATATAAAGCCTGGAGAATGATGGGAGAAAAAGAGTCTGCACACAGCCCAGGCTCAGATCTTGTTTGGGGACAGAATAGAATTCCCTGCCTCCCTCACCCTCATCATAAAGCAACTGTGATTTATTGAGGGCTTACTATGTACCAAGTGCTATGGTAAGCATTTTAAATCCCTTTAGCTCATTTAATGAGGACAGAATCCTGCTGGGTAGACATTACCATTTTTTCCATTTTACAAATAAGAATTTGAGGCATAGAGAGGTTAATCGGGTAGCCTGAGACTGTAATACTAAAATCAATTAAGCCAGAACTAGAACCCAGGCCCATCTGGGTCCCAACTGCTGCTATCCTATCCCCTATTCCCATAAAGGACACAGGAAGGAGGCCTGTGCATACTTCCACCAGCTGAAAAAACAGTGCCCTAAAACCAGTCCAGCCACTCAGACCAGCCCTCCAGCTCCAGAGCCCCTACCCACCTTCCTAGGCACTCCCTGCCCACGTAGGCTGGGTTCCCAGACACCCTCTCCTCCTCCAGGGATCTAAAGCTTCCCACAGCTGTCGCTGGGTGTCCCCTTCCTGGAAAGACATGTGGGTCCACGCAGGCATCTGAGACATGTAGCCCACCTATAGACATGGTAGACAGGGCTGAGGTGGGCCTTTCCCTTCATAGTGTTGGGAGAGCAGAAGTGAAGTCAAGATGTCAGCCTGTCTGGGACAGGTCTCTGGAACCACAGCCGCACTTGGTCCTGGCCCTGCGTCTAGCTCCCACAGCTGCCACCACTCTGGGATCATAGGACTATCTCCTGCTATGATGCAGAAGACAGCCTCAGCAATCCTCCTTGAGCCCAGCCTCCACTGGACTCATATTAGGGGTTTTGTGAGCTGAACTTCCTTTACCATCACTTTCTGCATCAACCCATAGTACACTTCATCAAAGCTCACTTGGTCCCTCTGGCCTGGAGGGGCAATAGAGCTAACTCTCCTATCCACGTGGTGCCTTTATCATGCCTCTCATTTAGCCCTGCCAGCCACCTTGTGTGTGTGGGGGGAGGGCATGGCTTATTCATCCTTATTTTATAAATCAGTTGATATTCAAATAATACTTGATATGCAAGCACTTATGAGGACAGGCACTGATCTAAGCACTTTAAATCACTTAGCTCACTGAATCTTTATACCCTATAAGCAGAGACTATTGTTATCCCCATTCTACGGATGAGGAAACAGAGGATATTGCCCAAGATCACACAGCTAGTGAGTGGTGGAGCTGGGATGTGCACCTGGGAAATGTGGCTCCTAATCACGGTACTATCTATGAATGGGGAAGGAGGACTGCAGGTGGGCTTCCAGGTACAAATGAAATGACACCCCAGGCAGCTGGGAAACACCCCCAGAATGTAATCTCCACGAGGGCAGAAACTTGCATGTTCCCTTTTCCACTGCTGTATTCTCAGTGCCTAGAATACTGCCTGCACATAGTAACTGCTCAACAAATATTTGTTAAATGGGTGAATAAATAAATTTGAATAAATGAAAGTATATTCTGTAGCCTCAAAAAATTTATCCTCTAAATGCCCCTCCATCCCCAACATCTTCCAGCACTTTTCTGTCATTGGGTTTTAGTGGAATTTCTAGCAAGAGGGTAGGAAGCAGAGGCACAGATCCAGCAACAGTGGGGTTCCAGATGGTAGGGGAGCAGGGGGTCACCAGGATGAGAAGAGGACATGGGCTGGGGGTTGGGGAGGGCAAGGTGAGGAGGGATGCTGACAAGAGCCCCAAGCAAAGAGGTTAAGATGACAGAGCATGCAGCAGTGAGGCTGAGAGAGGTCCCCAGGGTGACTAGATTGTCCTTCCTGCAGGAAGGGAGGCCTGTCCCTTCTGGAAACTCTCCACCAGGGCAGTGGATGTGCTGACAGGAGGAAAAGGAATATAACAATCAACACAGATTGAGATTGAGGAAGCCACGGGGCCACCTCTCAAGTGCAAACCTATGCTCATGGAAAAGGTGGGATCAATCTGGGTGTGAATTAGAGGTAGTCACTCCGTTGGGTAAATAGCAGACACTCAGCCTCAGTTTATCTGCAGACATAACAGCTGCTCTGGACATGTGAAAAGCACCTACGACACAGTGAGCAGTGGGTAAATGTATCTGTAATCGATGTTGTAACTGGAGACTATGTGGTCATTTGAGACCCAGAAGCAAAGACCACTCATCCCCAAGTCTAAAACAGAGGGACCAGCATGCCCTAGACACAGGCTGAGAAGGGATCTGGAGGACAGAACTGGGTGAGAACAGGAGATGATGCTGTCCCCATCCTTCTTCATACCTGCCATCACTTCCCATCTCTCCTGCTTTAACAGAGAAAACTGAATTTCTCGGTCTGATTGGCTTCCTCAGGCCACAGGGTAGGAAAGATAGGAAACTGGGTCTCTACAGGTACCCTCTGTCCACCTGACGGCTAGGGCTAGGAGTCAGGGGAAACAGGGACACACCCAAGACACCCCAGCCCATACCTCAGAAGGCCCACTTCACCTGACCTCTGACCTCCCAGTCACCCTGACCAGTTTCCAGTCCAGCCAAGCAAGTTTGTCAGGCTGCAGAAGGGAAGCCCTCCCCCACCTCACAGGTGAGATAGGCCAGGAGCAGACAGAAGGTGGTGACTCCAAACACTTGTCAACTCCCTCCCAGCCCCCAGCTGTACTGCATAGCAAGATGGCACTGGCCCCTCCCCATGCATCTGGTCTGTCTGTCCATCTGGTCACCAACAAGGAAACCGTGTGGGGCGCCCTGCTGGAGTGGGAGCAGAAGAGGTAGAAGGAAATTAGTAAACCTCTCTCAGGTACTTTTTAGGCAAACAGTGCAGTTTGGGCTTGTTTAGTACGTACAATGGTTTTAAAATTCTTAAAAGCCACAGGACTTAGGGACAGATAAAGGGAAGATGGACAGGCCCTTGTCTCCTATAGAAGCTTGAGAAAGAGCAGTGGGGACAGAGGGGGCTGGTGGGCAGTGCCTGTCTGCCCAGCAGACAAGCTAGTCCTCAAGGGACCACCAGCATATCAGAAGCATCCTGGGGAGGAGGTGTCCACCTGTTAACCCTCCAATCCTTCCAAATTTGAGACTGAAAACTCCACTGGCCAAGCCCTCTCACCATTCCCTCTCATTCTCCATCCCAGACTGACCCAACCCCTCAAACTATTCCTTTATGGTTAACAGTGGGGTGTGGGGTGTGGAGGGGTGCTGGGGTTGCTTTCAGATAAGGAAACCACATAGGCATCATGGCTCTCAGCCCAGACAGGACTGCCCAATGGGAGCCACTTTGGATTTAAATAAATAGTACGCCTGGGCCCCACCCACAGGCATTCTCTTGGCCTGGGCATGGCTTGTACAAAGTCCCACAAGTGATCTGCTGTGCAGTGGCTGCCTTAGTGCAGGCTATTGGGGGTGCTGGGCTCAGGCCTTCCATCTTCCGGTCTAAGGACAGCGTGCATAGGACAGGGAGAAGGAATTCCTGGTATTTTTCTCACTACCCTCTCGCCCAGGCCAGGTGACCAGATGTGGCTCGGAAGACAGCCATAGCTTCTGAGCAAGGTATTGGCAAGGGCCCAATAGTGCCAGGCTGATGTCTGAGCCAGCTGCAGGCCCAGCTCACCAAGGCTCTGTCTCTCTTGGGAAAGGGCAGAAGCAGAGACTGGAGGCAGCAAGTACATACTGTTTTCCCTGAGATCAGAGATGGGCTGTTGGAAAATGGACTTCATTAAGTTCTTATTTGCTTATCTGTATTCTCAGATTTGCTCCAATACTTGCATGAGGTTATTTGTCCCGTTTTAGAGGAAGGAAGGCAGGCTAAATCAAATGTTGGAGACTTTGGCAAGTCGGGGTGCCAGTGGGTCTGAAGACTCAGGTTCAGCTCAATTCTACCAGCACTACCTTAAGGTTCTCCAAAAACCTTCAATTTCTCTGCCTACCTCCTTCTCTATAAAATCAGGGGAGACTATGACTACTGGGGGTCCCCTGCCTGAGCGGACGACAGCTTAGTGAACATCACCTTTTCCTCTGCCCAGAAGCATGACTTCTGGACCCAGCCCAGTCCCTGTCTCCCCCACTTCTCTTCCATAGCACATTCAAGAAAATACAGTTTCATTCTCAGGACTCAGCTCATGAGCTGCCAGCCCCAGCTCCCTCAGAGCTCCTAGTCAGATAGGCTCCCATGTCAGGAGCCCCACTCCCAGGGTCACTCATGTTTTCTGTTTCCCCCAGATCCTGCTGCAAGTTACTCTTTTTGGTTCTTGGATTAATGTGCCCAGTGCCCAACGTGGCATCCCTCATCAGCCCAGGGAGGAAGCAGCCAGCCAGAGCACGCCCCGCAGGGCCACAGGTGGGGCTGGGCATAAAACACACCCTTTCTCCACCATCCCCCCCCCCCCCGCCACTGTGGCCCTGCAGTGCTGGCCACAACTAGTTTAAACCCCAAGAATCCCATTAGGCAAGGGGGAAAGTGGCACACTGTTCCCATCCTCATTGCACACTTCAGAGGTCACTATATTTCTGCCCCTTAATCTGGACTGCATGTTGAGATCATCAGAGGAGCCTGGAAAAATACTCATAACTGGGTCTTACTCCTGCAGTACCTACAGAAATAGTCTGAGGCCTAGGCTGGTGATTGTAATATTTTTAAAATCACTGCTGTAGCTCCAAATCACTCTGCTTACTTAGTAGGGACCAAGTCAAGCCCTGCCCCTAGAGTCAGCACTCAGCAGGCCATGCATGTGTGCGACTGTCCTCTTGTCCTCCGTTGGGCTTCCCCTGTCCGCCCTCCTGGGCCATCTCTCATGTGCGCGACTGTCCTCTTGTCCTCCGTTGGGCTTCCCCTGTCTGCCCTCCTGGGCCATCTCTCATGTGTGCGACTGTCCTCTTGTCCTCCGTTGGGCTTCCCCTGTCCGCCCTCCTGGGCCATCTCTCATGTGCACCGGTGCAAGCTGGTGCCAGATGGGAGCAAGTTTTTAGCAGAAACCTCTGGGTTTCCGACTTTCACAGGCCTCATAACCCTGTCCTCACTTGGGAGGGACAAAGAAAACAAGGCAGGTGACGCTGCCCCCATTGTTCTCAGGCTTGGACGGTAACCCCCCCTTGGCAGCCAGGCACTCCTCCCGTGAGAGCGAGCCCAGGGCAGAGCTCTGTGGGGACTGGCTGACCTAAGAGGGCTGCAGGTTTGGCTAAAGCAAACAGTGGAGCCCTGAGGGGGGCTGAGCTCAGGAGGGGAGTCAGCATGCGTTCTCAGGCACCTGGAGGGTGAGCTCATGGGCTATGCTGGAATCTCTGTGAGAGGACACAGGGACCTCAAGGGTCCCTTCCCGGTCCCACGGCACCGAGGCTGCCAGAGAACTGGCCCTGGGGAGCAGGAAGCGCCTCCTCCCCTCCAAACACACACCCAATGACTCCTGGAGCCACATTCTCAAAATCTACTCCCTTGTCAACTTCTGAAGGACTTAGGGCAGGTGGGATGTCCAGTGAAGCTTAAATGACAAGAAGGGCATTCTTCATCCACCTGCAGCTTCCTTACCCCCCAATTCACAAGCACTGCCTTGCCCCAGGGTGGCTGTGGCCCAGATCCATGGTCTGGGCTGGAGTCTGTGACCTATCTGAAATCCTGGGACCGGGTCTGTGACATTGTTCCCTTCCCTGTTCCCAGAATCTAGAAGCAAGGAAGTCTGACACCTGACTGATGCCAAGAGCTGTCTCCCAACTAGAGGGCCAGTAATGTAGGGGAGGGCAGGAAATGGTTTCAGCCTGGATCCCTTAAGCCTCTCTGGTCACACAGAGCAGCCCTGCCCCTTTTTTCCATTAGGGTGTGGGTCATCAGGGAGCAAGGGGCCTTCCTCTGGAGGGTGGAAGCTGAGGAGAGGCCTTTGCTCTGGGTTCGGCCTCTGGCCCGGCTCCTCCATGACACGTTAGGAGGCCCCGAGTTCACATCTCCTCCCCTCCCAAACACCAGACGCACCAAGCACCACCTCTCATACCCAGAACTTCCCCCACAACCTCAACCAGGACACGGGGCCCTGGAGGAAAACCAGACCAAATGGACATTACTACTCCTGTTCTACAGGGAGGGTGAGTGACATGGTGAAGCCACATAGCAAGCTGGTGGCAAAGTAGACAGCAGACATGCCAGAAACCCCCCACTCAGTTGAAGGCCCTGTCTACAGAAGAACCTGACCACCCAGCCCCCTCCTGGGACTGGGCTGGGAAATGCCAGCCAAAGCAGTGCAGGGCAATACAGGTGGACAAAGGTAACACAGTGCTCTAAGGGATGGGGGTCACACCCACGGCTCTGACCTACCTGTAACATTTAGGGTGAGTGTATGTTTGTGCTCCCTTCAACATCACAAATGTCAAGGCTGGAGCCCTTTGGGAGCAACACAGAGGTAGAGAAGATAGGCCCTGGCTTCACAACAGACACACCAGGGTTCAAATCCCACTGCCAGCCTGCGCTAACAGGTTGCCTGTGGCATGTGTTGTCACCTCTTTGAGCTTACATTTCTGTATTGGATAACAGAGGGTGTGATGACTTCATTGGATTGGGGGGCTGATTATGAGAAATGATGCCCGGGTTGGTGCTGGGCACATAGAGCATGTTCCAGAAATGGGCACTGGGAAGAAAAGTGAGCAATGACTATTATTGCTGCATATAGAGAGCAAGGGGCTGGGAGGCCACCTCCATCCTGAGGGTCTGCACCCACTGCACACAGCCTCCAGAGCTGGAGGACTGGAGCTGGGACAGTCCCTCCAGCTTGGCAGCCCTCCAATCCCCTGCACCTCTTTCTCCTCTGAGGCCTCGCCATCTGAACAGTAATCACTGCCTCTCAGCACCCTCGCTCTCATTGCTACTGACATTCTATTAGGTGTGTTTATCTGCTTCCTATTTATCCACCTTGAATAGACCATGACTTTATAACATCCCTTAATCCCAGAACAGAACCTAGCTCTACTGGGTGCTGATACTTGCCAAGTGGATGGCTGAGCTTCCAAGATGTGTGCCATCTGGGGGACAGATGCCATAGTTTCTGTGGGCTCTGTCTCCCCTGGATGAGGTGGGGAGACCTGACAGGTGCGTGCACAACAGGGGCTGGTGACTGTTGGCCCTAACACCTCTCCCTACTCCACCCATCTACAAGGCCAAAGCCCCCAGAGGTCTTGACTCTGGTGAGTCAGCTCCCCTGTGGACTTTGGAACCATCAGGATTCCAGAGGAAGGAGGCAGGTGGGTGCGTAGTGGGGAGGGCGGATGGACGCCGGCTGGCTTCATTTGGACCTTCCCATGCAAGCCACTGCTTTCTCGCTCTCCCAGCAGTGGGGAGGCGGGATGCTCCGACCCATGAAGCTCCTCTTGATTCCTGGTGGCTGCCAATCCTGTTCCCCTGGTCTGGGCCCAAGACTCCTACCTCCCTGGAGGAAGCTTGCTGCTGACCCTGCCACTGAATCCCTTCAGGTTACACCTGTACCCTTGGAAAGGGGGTGGGGCTGACACAACCCTACCCTTTACCCCTCAGAATGCCTCAGACAACCTGGCAAACTACCCCACCCCAAGGCTCTTCCCTCCTTTCTATTCTCCCTTCACCTATGGCTGGCACCTTGGGGTAAGGCAGTAACTGCCTTTCTTTGAGGGCTGTGGTTCTGACGATAAGGGATTATTAAGCCTATCCATTTATTATAATTTGTTTAAGATGATCAAGTCATTTAACTGTAAACCTCTTCACTAATTAAAAAAGAAGGGCATGCATGGTATTAATCCTGCACCAGGGCTGGGGCACCTGAGTTTCTCTATTCCCTGCCTGTTTGTTACAAGTTGTTACGAGCCACCCTTTCCCACCCAAGCCTGGCCTCAAGGAGCCTGTCCAAGGAGCTGAGCTTCTCATCTACCTCTGGCCTCCCAGCACAATCTTGCCCCCATTCTTCCCCACAGAGCTCCCTGCAGGATCCTCCAGAGAGCCAACCACCTGTCCCAAAATCCTTCCTTATTGTCTGACTCTAACCTAAATCCCTCCGGCTAAGGTCCAAGTCCATTTCCTTTGGTTCAGTCTTCAGCAGGAGACAGACAACAGCTGGCCTCCATCCTCTCTGGAATAAATTGTACAAGAAACTACTGGCAAACCAGCACAGACAACTTGGAATAGATGGTACTCCTGCTGGGGTCAGTGGGGGGGGTGGATGTGTTTCTGCCTCCATGGCCCCCAAATCTCACAGTCAAACCCCACCACTGAAGACTAAGTCACAGTTAGAAACAGAGTCAAGACCTCCCATGCTTGACAACCTGGAAATCACAAGAGGCAAGGGAAGTTTCGCCCTTAAAATCTGATTTTCTGATCTCAAAACAAACCACTTACACCAGGGGCACTGGCCCCCATGGCCTCCACTGGCAGGTCACAGGATGCAGTACGAAGAGGATCCCCAAATAGCATGAAAAGCAGGGTGAGCCTCATATCTGAAGCTGGTTACCCCAAGCACTGGTCAGCCCTGGCCTTGTTGCCCAGGTATGTCAGGAGGCAGAGGGCTGGCCAGCACAGCTGTCACTGCCTTTCCCACCTCCTGCAACCCTGCATGGACAGCCCCCCACCCACCTCCCAGCCCCAGCTGACTAGACGTGGGATGTTGGGCAGGGTTAAGAAACAGAGCTGCTTTGTGCTGAAGGTATGGAAAAATACCACCAGGCCCTCCTAGCAAAGAGGGGCTAGGTGAGGGTTGGTGTTAAAAAAACCTCCTACCCCTCTGACCTGGGGCCCAAGACCAGGGACAGGCCAGGCAGCAGGAAATGGAAACTCTTGACTCTAAGACACAATCTCATTGTGAAACATGAGAGGTAGAAGGAACGAGGGCCATGCCTCAGACACACACACACACACACACACACACACACACACACACACACATCCTTTCTCCCCTCTTACAGGCCTGGGATTTTCGGCACTGCCATTTTCCAAGCCTGTTTAACCCCTAATACCCACTCAGGCTCTGGCCGGCCCTCAGCCTTCTTAGTACAGTGAAAGAACATTGGACAGACAAGCTGCACAGAGTTGCCTACTCCTAGCCCAACAAATCACGACCTCAGTTACTTCATAGGTAAAGTGGGAACAATGCCACCTCCTTACCAATTCTCAAGGTTATGGAGCAAAAGGCTGGATAGAGACCAGGAAGCCTGGTGCACAGACAAGTTAGAGAGGCTACTGACTCATGAACTTCTAGTTTGCAAACATCCAGGGCTATTGGGTTTGAGTGTGCATTGTATGTGGCTGGAGGACACTGAAAGAAGTTCATGAATGTACTGAGTCTCCAAGGGTCAGGCAACCGAGTGACACCCATTCCTTGCACAGATGCAGCCTGTCCTCTGTGGAGCCTAGTTTCTGGTAAGTGGTAGCAGGAACAGCCACTTGTTGGGCTGGCCCAGGGGAGACCATCTTCCCTCAAGTCTGAGCAAGCCCTTTTGTCTTAGGCCACTGAGGACTACACAACTGACCAAGTTGGACTTCCAGGACACAGTTTGCCCTCTTCAAATCCCTTGGCCCTCTCCCTGTATATAAAATGAGGCAGCCAGCTACTTCCCAGGATGAGTGGAGAGACAAGAGGGCAAGATGGGAGAACAAGGGGTTCTCTTCACCTTCCCTCCCCCAGAGGCCGCTGGGCCATTCTCCTCTTTGGAGGGACAAAAATGTAGCTGTGCCCACCAGCCACCAGCCCCTACCACACCGTCTGTTTCACGGTGTGTCTGTCAGCTGGATCAGGGAGAGGGCTCACTTCATTCGTGCGTACGAGTTCTCTGGTGGGTAGGACCAAAGTAGGAATGAAAGTTGACTAGGTACAGACAGAAGCCCAACCCAGTATGTTAGCACCATCCAGAAGAACCGTGATGATGAAAATGCTCTGTGTCTCTGCGGTCTTGGGAGATGGGAAAAATTGAATGTGGCTCCAGAGCACTTGAAATATGGCCAATGACTGAGGAACTAAAATTTAATTTTATTCATTTTAATTTCAAATTAAGCAGCAAGAATAGTTAGCACTATCAAATTAGAAAAATAAAATTGTACAGCATGTGGGGTGTGCCTACTATGCTGGCACAGAGTCTACGTTAAACATCCTGCCCAAATCTCCCCCTGCACAAGTCTACCTCCTATGGACCCTCAGGTTGACCCAAGCTTTGAGGCCACTGTCCACAGCATGTTCCTAGCCTTGAATTACACACATAATAGGTCCTTATTCCAATCTTGCTGGTGCTCCCGTTTTCTGTTAATCTGAAAGACACGGCAAGGCTTCTTGGGCCTGCTGGGACTTCAGAGAGCTGGGTTCACCCTGGGGCCAAGAAAGCACTTGTCACAGGCCTCTGGAGGACACTACCCTCCCTACCTCATGTGAGACACTGACCGATGTTGGATATAGCTGGCTAGGCTTCCCCGGCCCTGCCAGGCCGCTATCAAGAAGCTCTCTTCTTGGTGACTATCAGGCCTGGTGTTCAATCTCAAACTTCTTGGCCTGCAGAACCAAGGCTTTACTGAGACCCTTTACCTCTGAGGGTTCCACAATGCTGCTGCCCAAGAAGCCACCACTCTGGGAGCCAAATCTGAAGACCACAATTCAGGCATGCCGCAGGAGATTTGTTCCAGGACCACTCACAGATACCCAAATCTGTCATGCTCAAATCCCACACTTGATCTTAGCCAAAAGGCCAAGAAGCGATGTCATGCTCAAATCCCAAGGCCAGTCCTATGGAACCCACAAAGGGCCATCTGTACACTGGTCGGTGGATACAGACATTAGTGATGCTAGTTCTCACAGTATGTGCTGTTAAAGCCATGTCTGTACCTCATACATTAAAAATAACCAATGTTTAGTGGCTAAAGGTATATGAAAAAGATTGAGTTCTTTGTTATAAAAGCAACAGAACCATATTACAGAAAATGTGGGCAGCAGAGAAAGAAGTCATTAATAATCCTGTCTCCCCAACACTGCCTGGCTTCTGTTTTTAAATTGAGTTTCGATGACTCAATGCTTACAGAGAGAACCATACACTTTAACTTGCGTCTCCCTGATTTCCTCAGACCCACTTTGAGAAATGGGTCAAATTAGTACAGGGAAGCCACCCCCAGCCTCTGCCCAGGTAGCTCAGGTATTAGGGATCCCTATTCCAGTCTGTTCAAGGGTCTCCCATGCCACTGGCCAGACCCACCGATTTGATCAATAAGCACCAATTAAACTGTGTGTGCACAATGTGGGAAGAGGTGTGCAGGTGTGGGTGTACACAGATGGGAAACCGGCTTCAGGAAGAGCAACATCGAGGGGGAGTTTTAAGATGTATTCACAGGATCCCCACAAAGGACGGGTGGGGACCTGATCACATGCAGTTCTCAGAATGGGGACATTCCCAAAAGAGGGACTGTGCCAAAACTGAGTTCTGTGACCTCTGAATCCCCAGCACACTTGATAGAGGTGGGAACCTTCTAGAACAGAACCCCAAGTGACTCCCGCCCCCATGACTCTGAAGTTGCCCTGCCTTAGCCCTGGGAGCCTGCCCTGGGTCTAGCCACACAGGCTCCCAGGGAGATGCTGACGCGCTTTCAGCAGGCAACCTATTGACCTGTCCAAACAGAGAACAGAGTGTCCCCAGCTAGGAGGGCGCTGCACAGATGAGGGGCAGTGGGTGTGATCAGCCCCAGAGTGCTTGCTGGGGAGAAGGTGGGGGAGACTGGGCAAGACTGCGGCTGGGAGGGCTGAGAGTTTTCAAGTTGGAGGTAGGCCCGTCTGAAGGACAAAGGAAGCCTGTGTTGGGGCTGCCTCTGGGTTTGGGGGCTGCTGGGAGAGGCCAAAGGGGTGAGAGAAATGCAGCTTCGTGGCTCAGGATATTTGTTAATAATTACCCTCATGCTTGGTGCTGGGCTGGGGATCCCAAGGGACACAAGTCAGAGCCTGTGGGGAGGGAGGACGGAGAAGAGTGTGGACAGGGCAGAAGCCTCAGTGTGCTGTGCTGACAGGGGTGGGGGACAGAGAGACACAGGGCTCCCGGGAAGGCAACCCCCAGGCCCAGGGTCAGGGGTGCCTCCCCTAATACCCGCAGCCAACCAGATCTTTTCTCCCTTGGAGCACCAGAGGCCCCCCCCCCCCAATAAATACAGCCCGCTCCCATTTAATCCTCCACGTGACACCTTCCCCCATGTTATGGCCTCACCAACCTCAAAGGCAGTCATGTGTATTTTCCCTAAGTCCCACAACCCTTAGGCTAGTACCGGGCATACAGCTGGCACTCACTAAGTGTTTAAATTGGCCTTAGTGAACAAGTGGTTGGCTTAGAGAGGCACAGTGACCTCCTGGTCACGTAGCATGTCAGCTAGACTTGCCCAAGATTCACTGTCTCCTGAGTCCCCCGATCGTGGACGGGTCCAACTCACTGGGGTGGACTGTAGGGCTGAGGCTAGAGACTGGGAGATGGGAAGCAGGGTGCTGAAAAGCTGTTCATCAGGACACCTCCCCCCTCCACCTTTTCCTGCTAGCCGGGACCTGCTGACAAGACACTACTGCCTCGGCTTGCCCCACTTAGCCCGCTCAGCACTTATACCCCCACACCCCACCCCGAGAGGTGCCTTTTCCACCCGCTGCTGCACAGGGGGCAGGGATGCTGAAAGAGCAGGGCACCCTTCCAAAGCTAACACTGTCAGGATGCATTCCACAGCCCAGGAGGTGATTTTTATTTGAACAGGAGTGATGGGGAAGGTATGGGGCTGACGCTCTTTCTCCTCCAGAGTCTGTGATCAGATGCCCCCCTCCATCCTGAACTGGGGCACGGGAGGGGCAAGAGCTTAGTATTAAACCTGAAGGGCACTCATGCCAAAACAAACATCCACAAAGAGCCTGTCCTGGGATCTGCAGCATGCTACAGAATGATCTATCTGTCCCCAATCACGAAGACAGTATCCAGGTGGCACTTACACCCCAGGACAAAAGAAAAACTAAAGCTATTCCCTTCCAAGGTGCAGAACAGCATCCTGCTAGGTGAACACTGGGGATGCCAAGTGGGGGCACGTGTAGGAGTTAGTGACAGGACATGGCAAGTCATGTGGGGTCGCAGACAGAAATCCCAAATGAAGAGGCAATTACACTTCCCTCCAGCTCCTCCATTCTTTCTCAAAAATCTCAGCCTCCTGAGAGAAGGAGGCAGCAGCAGAGGGAGAAGCAGAGAACAAAGGGCAGGGGCCAATAGGGGGTGGGCTGAGGCAGGGGCAGAGCAGACAGCCCCAAACTCTTGAGTGGTGCCACTCACTTACATTACATAACCCAGGTTTTCCTGCTTTAAAACTTTTCATGCTCAAAATGGCAAACAAACCTATATATGGTCAGTGTGGTCAGGAAACAGCAGTACTTTGACATCAAAACCAAAAGGCAGTGCTTGGGTGGCAAAGGGGCCGGGAAGCACGTACACAGGGCATCTGGGGTGTTGGGGGCGATGAGGCTGTATGTAGAAAAGCCAGCCTCGGGGAGCAGTGAGATCCATGGGACGGGCAATAACTTAAGGCCCTGAGGCTTCCTGCACGTACAAGGGAGGCAACTCTGCAGAGCTCTGGCTCTGAACTCTGAGGGCCTGGGTTCAAACCACTAACTGGCTGTGTGACCTTGATATGTTATTTAACTACTCTGTCTCAGTTAACTCGCCTGCAAAAGAGAGGATCCCCACAGCCCCCTCCCTTATCATTGTAGGGAAGTTGACAGGATGTAGCAGGCCACACGGCTCAGGTTATCAGGGTTCTGTGTGGTTGGGATGCCTTTTTTGCCACCACCCACAAAGTAATTTCTGTTATCAGTGGATATAAACCTCAAGTTCTTCGTTAAAGTTGAAACTTGCTATTAGTGTGTAGGGTTATAAAATGCCTCTCCCCTGTTATGAGTTGGCCTCCAAAGTTTCCCATCTATTGCGAGGCTGACTGGGCTCAAAGGTAGATGTCCAGAAAAACGGTGAGATCATATAAGCAGCAGAGTCCAAGTGACACAGAGCCACTGCAGGGGCTCTTGTTTAGTCTAAGAGAGATGTTGGAGGGTATTCTGAGTTTTAGGGTCAAAAATCTATCAGGAGCCCTGACTGCTGGGGCACTGAGGTTGGGGAGACCTATTAAGAAGTGTGACAATCTCTACTCTCCTCTGCTGGTCACTTCCCAGAAGCCTCCTCTAATTGTCCCACTTACCTCTAACTGCTCCTTTATTGTACTTTGCCCACACCCAGTGGGCAGAATAATCCTGGACAAGTTATGTAACCTCCCAAGGCCTAGGCCATGACTCTAGGAGGCAGGAGGCTAGAAAATAACCACTAAGCTCCCTCCAGCCTCACATTTTGATTTACTGTCACGAGAAGTGCCCAGGGCATGAGCTGCCCCCTGCCAACCACTAAGACGTGCTGGAGAAACCAGCCAACAGCTCCAGGGCACAGACTGATGGGGAGCAAAGTCCAGTGCTGAGAAACTCCCCCAGGAGTGGGGAAGGCATCAGGTCCTTTCTGCCTGAGGCTCTGATCGGCCCAGAAAAACATCCTCCTGTCTAAACCTAGGGCTTACCACAACTTTTGCCTCTTATCCCCAAACTCACTAGTGTGGGGGGAAGCTGGCACCCAAGATCACAGGAAGGGGTATGCTGGGACAGGTTAGGGTATCAGGCAGGCTGAACAGTTTAGTGTAAGTAGAAAAGTGCTCTGCACTCCAAATTCTACTGAAAGGTTTTTGATTTTAAGACTGAGAGGTTTTAGATTTCCCTCTTAAAAGGGAAAAAAAGTAAGGGGAGAAAAGGTCCAAGGAAATTTAGAAAGGTCCATATAATAGCCTGAACTTGGACAAGCAGCATTGCTGGTCAATTTAAACTTGGTTCTATAGAGTTCTTTCTTTCCCCAGCTTAATCTTCACCAGGCCTTGGTTTTCCTACCTAGAGAATGGTATAGTGTCGATTTGGCTACCAGACCTCCCAGAGTCAAGCCCACAGTGCACTCTGCATATCTGCACGTTTCTTAGAAGACTGGGTGGTGTCGCTCAGGTGCTGCTGGCAACACTCTGCAAACAATTCTGCTTCTTCCCCCTGGAGTGGGCCAAAGGGTAACAAAACCCAGTGCAGGCTCCAGTCATGCCCAAGGTGCCACCAGGTAGGGAGCTGCCCTTCTCCTCTGCAAACAGCATGAGCCTTCTCCCCGCTCCTCCCCAGAAGGCTCTGAAGATTAAACAGCGGTTTCCACAAGGAAGGGGCAGGGAGGTGTTATTTCCCCGCCCCCGCTCTTCCACTTGCCCTCTTGGTTTCCATAGTTCGTGGTCGGAAGACATCCCCAAGAAGAAAGGACGGGGGCACTTTCTCTGGCAGCAGTCCTCCAACGGGTCTGGGCACACAGTACGTGCTTACTAATTATTTCTGCTGTATGAGGGAGTGGATGAGTCCACAGAGGTAAAATCTGGCTAGCGTCATGCAGCACAAACTAGTACGTAGAAAGAATTAGAACCCAAGTTAGAATCAGCTTTTCCACCAGGCACAGTGACTCACTCCTGCAATCCTAGTACTCTGGAAGGCCAAGGTGAGAGGACTTCTTGAGGCCAAAAGTTTGTGACCAGGCTGAAAACAGTAAGACCTCCCCAAACCCTACCAAAAATATAAAAATTAGCACACCCTACCTACTCAGGAGGCTAAAGCAGGAGGATTGTTTGAGCCCAGAAGTTTGAGGTTGCAGTGAGTTCTGATCTATGATGATGCCATTGCACTCTACTATCTGGGGTGACAGAGTGAGACTGTCTCAAAAAAAAAAAAAATCAGCTTTTCCCTATATAGTGGCTTATTTTTATTTATTTATTTATTTATTTATTTTTAACTTTAGAGACAGAATCTCACTCTGTTGCCCTATGTAGAAAGCCTTGGTATCATAGCTCACAGCAACCTCCAACTCTTGGGCTTGAGCAATCCTTTTGCCTCAGCTTCCCAAGTAGCTAGGACTACAGGCATGCCCCACTGGTTTTTTCCATTTTTAGTAGGGACAGGGGTCTTGCTCTTGCTTAGGCTGTTCTCAAATTCCTGAGCTCAAGCAATCTACCCACCTTGGCCTCCATGCCCAGCCCCTACATTTTAGGGCTTCTAAATAATTTAGATGAAGGTTTCTCATCCCTAGCCCCCAGCACGGATGCACAGAAAAGTAAAGAGGGCTCTACTGTGTACTCCCCACCTGACGTGACCAACAAAGCCCCTGGCAGCCCATTTCCAGGCTTTACCATCAGGCAAAATGGATCCTGCTACCCACAGACCTGCATGGCTTCTCTCCCAGACTCAAGGGGGAAGGGCTCAGCTAAGCAGCTGCAGCCAGATTACGGGGGGCAAGGGAGGTGACAACAGCCAGAAGTACATAGCTCTGCCTAAATATTTCAACAGGAAACCCAAATATTTAGATGGAGGAGAGGGGGGAAAAAGCACATTTCAAAGCTAATCAAAGATGAGAGCGGAAGTGGGTGATGTCTGCCTCCCAGGAGGGCTCAACTCTGATCCCAGGTCTTGGGTGACCACCACACAGGGAGGATTCCCATGAGGCCATCTGCACCCAGGAATTCTCCACAAAAGAAATGGTTTAAGCAAGACCTGGGGCGAGCCAAGACTGGGCAGAGCCCTACTCGAAGGTAGGAAGAAGTGAAAATGTTCCAAATTTCCAGGTGTTGACCATTAACTTTGGCAGTTGCCTTATTGGTTAATATGTAGGAAACGGACTCAGGACTGCAGCGAGGACAAGGTGCCCAGAGAAATGGTACACATGAACAGCAGCTAACACACAGCGAGTCACCTGTTACACGTGCCAGAAACAGGGATTCCATGGGCATGAGGAATACAATGCACTGGGGTCTCATTTCACAGATGAGATGACTTCTCGAAATCACACAGCTCAGCTTCCTGAAATCTTTGCCCCATGCACCCTAAGATTCTGAGGACACCACCCAGGACCTGCACGTCCTCACCTCTACACCTTGACTCCTTGTTTTCATCCACCTTCACTGTAGCCTAACATGGAACAGAATGTTCAGAGTTTGGGCTCAAATCCCCACTCTTCTGCTCTCAGGCTGTCTGGCTTGCACAGGTTATTTAACCTCTGTGGTCCAGTGTGGTACTTCCTCTGTAAGGCAGTGCTGGTCACAGCACTACTGCAGAGGGCTGCTGCGAGCACTCAGTGATATGATACATGTCAGTATTTCATAGAGCCTGTGGCCACACACTTCCCTCCCTGCCCAGGCCTGTCTCTTCCTCCACTTGTGGACAAGACCTATTGGAGGCTGAGTGAGCATGGAGGGTTGAATGTCCACCTAGCAGTGTAGATGCAGGCGAGTTACCTAGTGTCTGGTTTCCCACACAGTGGGAGTAGCTGTGACCCCTAGCCCAGAAGACTGGTTTATACGCAGTAACATCCCAGCCAAAGGCAGGCCTGGCACCTGGGAGGCCCTTTACAGAATCCTCACGGAGCCCGTCCCCACACCACTCACCACTCACCCTGCAAGCCTGTCCTCTTCCAATCCAAGAGTGAAATTTCACTCATCTGTCTCCACAGGGCTTCTATGTTGCTTCTTCCTCCAGATGAGGGCCCCCTGAAGCAAGGGGCTGTGTTTTGTTTAGAGTCAGATCCCCAAAGGCTGAGGGGTTTGGCTAAAGGCGTCGGGAAACAGAAACTGACAGACTCCTCCCAGACCCCCAGCCTCCACCATCTGCAGCCTGTCACTGAGCACTTCATACCGTGTTTCCTGTCATTTCACCATGGCCCCATTTTCTTTCCTCAGCTAGACTGAACTCCTCAGGGCTAAAGGTACCCTAATTCCTGAGGCTTCAGCCCACATAGAAATGAGAGCCAGTAGGGAGGACCCTTTCTGTGTTCCCACCCCTACCCTGCCAGGTCTCTGGGCTTTGGGGACTGGGGCAAGTCCTCAGGCAATTGTACAGGGCTGGAGCACAGCACTTCCACTTCTACAGAGAGGGACCTGAGGTGTAGCCTGGGAAGGTCACCAAACAGGAGGGGCAATATGTTTGGCTGAGGCAGGGACCCAGACCCGGACTTCCCAGGAAGCTGATGGTAGGAAGTGGGGTGCCCTAAATGAAAGCGGGGGTGTGAAGGGGGGGCTTTGGGGCTGTAGGCTCTATGGGTTTTCTGAGAAAAGCCACCCTCCATCATGTGAACAGAAGGAGAAAGGAAGGAGGAGGCGTCCTTATCTGAACAGCCCTGGGGTGAAGAGATCAGCCCACAGAAATGCCGTTACTTTAGAGTAGAATATTCCACTTCTTATAAGCTGTAAATGGCTGTGAAAGAAGCAGAAACGTTTGGAAATGTTCACTCCCCTGCTTGAAAATTATGAAAATCTGATGGAGTTCAAATTTCTTGGCTAAACTCAGAAGGGCCTGGCCACGTGACCCTCTAGTCCCGAGGCTGAGGCCAAGCAGGTCCATCCTGCAACACCACACCCCCCGATAGGCGGAGGGCAAGAAAGAGCACCATCTTCCCTCCTTTTATAGTTCTTTTAAAATGTGGCTGTTATATACCCAGAAATGGATTACTACATCACTTGGGAGTTCTTTTTTTTTTTGAGAGAGTCTCAAGCTGTCACCCTGGCTAGAGTGCCATGGCATCATAGCTCACAGCAACCTCCAACTCTTGGGCTCAAGCGATCCTCTTGCCTCAGTTTTTCTATTTTCAATGGAGATGAGGGTCTCACTTTTGCTCAGGCTAGTCTCGAACTCCTGAGCTCAAGCAATCCACCCACTTCTGCCTCCCAGAGTGCTAGGATTATAGGCATGAGCCACTGCGCCCAGCTGGGAGCTCTATTTTTAATGAGGAAACTCCACACTGTTTTCCATAGTGGTTGTACCATTTCACACACCAAATACCTTGTACGACTCCACTTATGAGGTATCTAAAGTGGCCTAATTCACAGAAACAGAAAGTAGAATGGTGGTTACCAGAGGCTGAGCCAAGAGGGAGGAGAGTTGTTGAATGGGTATACTTTCAGTTTTGCAAAAAAAGTTCTAGAAATCTGTTTCATAACTATAAATATACTTACCACTAGTAAATTGTACACTTAAAAATGGTCACAGCAGCCAGGTGAGGTGGCTCAACCTATAATTCCAGTGCTTTGGGAAGCCAAAGTAGGAGAATTACTTAAGGCCGGGTGTTCAAGACCCACCTAGGCAACATAGAAAGGCCCTAACTCCACAAAAAAATAAAAATAAAAAGTTAGGCCGAGCTCAGTGGCTCATACCTATAACCCTAGCTCCCTGGGAGGCTGAGGCAGGAGAACTGCTTGGGCTCAGGAGTTTGAGACCAGGCTGAGCAAGAGTGAGACCACGGCTCTACTAAAAATAGAAAAAATTAGCCAGACATGGTTACAGGACCCCTCGGGAGGCTGAGGCAAGGGGATCACTTGAGCCCAAGAATTTGAGGTTCCTGTGAACTAGGTTGATACCATGGCACTCTATCCTGGGCAACAGAGTGAGACTTAGCCTCAAAAATAAAAATAAAAAAGTTAGCTGGGTATGACGGTGTTCACCTATAGTCCCAGCTACTCAGGAGGCTGAGGCTGAGGATTGCTTGAGCCCAGGTTTTTAAGGTTGCAGTGAACTATATGATCAGCTCACTATACTCTAGCCTAAGTGACAGAGCAAGACCCGGTCTCTAAGAAAAATAAAATCATAAATTAAAATGATCAAATGATTTATGTTAAAATCATAAATTTTATGTGTTTTTTTAATACCAAAAATAATTCAGTTAACATTTCCTCTGCTCTAGTAAAATCTTCCTAGATGCTGCCCACCTCACCTGTACACGGGCTGCCCCATTGCAGGGTAGGGGTATCTGGGGTACCCACACTTAATGAGCACTTGCTATGTATTAAGCAGACTAAGACACGCCCTCAGAGGCAACCACCATCACATCAGACATACTGCTTGGATGGTGCTTCTGTTATCAACAGCTAAGTCCCTGCAGTGGCACTTGGAGGAAGAACTCTACTAAAGGCATGCTGTCCTCTCTATGCGGCGAGCAATCCCTGGGGAGGAAGCACATGCCAGGGCTTTTCTTCTAGGGTGCAGGGGGACTCAATGAAATCCCCAAAAGATGCACCTCTACCTTTTCCACTCCTTAAAAAGAATATTGGAAGGAGGCAAACCTATTTCATAAGCCTTCCTATGGTCACCCACCACACTTCTCTGTATCACCCCAGTTCTGGCCAACAGGTTCTTGCAGCACCACTCAGATATGGCATCTCAATTTGCATAGGCCCTCATGGGGGTTCCATTTCAGGAGCCTGGCCTCTCTGCTCCCCAAAGCCTTGTACTTCCCCTCCCTCAACCACACACACAGTTCACAGGCTGAGCCCAATCTGACAGCAAACAGCCAAGTTGAAGATGAAAGCCTTTGGACTGAGGTCAGGGACAGCCAAGCACAGCATTCAAAACTGGAGGATTGTATTTCTTTTAAACACCAGACTATAAATAGGGCAAAACCCCAGGAAAATAGTTAGAGGCAACAATCATCACCTCCCTTGCAGTCCCTCCTGAACAACTCCCCCACTCGCACTGGAACTTTTCAACACTTGCTAATTTTTTGTTTTTTAGAAACAGGATCTCACTCTGTGGCCCAGGCTAGAGTACAGTGGTGCCATCATAGCTCACTGCAACCTCAGATTCCTGGATTGACACTTAACAACTAATTTCTTTCCTCAACAATTCTCTATTACTGTGCCATCTGTAACCATCCCAAGGCTCTAGTAAAACTCTCAAAGCAATTTAATAAAACTCTAACCAGAGCAGTTAACTAAGGCAGACTTCCGTTTTTAAGGGTTATTTTTTTTTTTTCTGCCCTAAACTTCGGGGTGAAACATAAGAAACATAAGAAACGAGCCCTTAGGAAGGGACCTCTTTCATTTCCTCTCAAAAATCCAACTTACACACTTTCCACTTCAGCAGTCCTAGACTCAAGAACTTAAGCTCAAAACTAACGTGGTAAGGCCTCCAAGATCCTCAAAAGATCTACTGTGCTCCCTTTACTTACAAAGGCAGTTAAGTGGACCAGTGCATTTCACCATTTCCAACCAGGCTTGAAACAAAGGAGGTGTTCACGTTAACCCTCAACTCCTCCCTGAAATTCAGTGTACCCCACATTTGAATTTCATCACATACACCATAGTTTTATCTTTCAAATTCAGGGAGGAACTTGTGTTAAGAACCGAATGTCAGAACCTCAAAATTGGAATCAGACTTACTACTGTAGACTGGAGTATGTACAGCATAGTACAAAGGGTCTAGCAAATGAAGAGAGTACTCATGCAAAACCCTAGGATACAATAATGCACTTTGGCACTTAGAGGGAAGGAGTCCAGTGGGATCCAAGAGGCTTCCGGGAATGGGTCAGCTATGCGAGAAGACTCGGAAAACCCAGAGTTTGGTTTGGGATGCCAGAGCAAACAGCAGGATCTTGAGTGGACCCCAGGAGACCCCACCCATAGGAGACATGGGACTCTTCAGAGCACAGCAAGAAGCCCACAGTCTCCCTCCCAAAGGACAAAGCGCAATTCCCCCTCCTTTTAGGAACCTCTTCGCCACTCTCCCCCTTTTCCTAGCTAGGTCCTTCTGCTTCCAAGACCTCACTCTGCCTTAGTCTTCCCATGAGAGCCCCCCTGAATTTTCAAGCTGGACAGGGGGCCCCTCATTAAGAGGGCCTCCTGAATACCTCTGTTGTGGTCTGCACCCATTGTCTTATTCCCAGTGAGTTTATTTATCTTTCTCCCTGGCAGTTCTGAGCCCTGCCTAATTCTCTGTATCCCTGGTGTCCTGCCCAGTGCCTGGCACATAGTGGGGGCTTAATATGCATGTAAATGCTTGCTTTAAAATATGAGGCTTGAAACCTGACTCTGCTCTGTGTGACCCTGGGCAAGTTACATCTTCTTTCCTCATTCATGGGATAGTCTTCAAAATTAAATTAAAACTAGGGTTTATGTGAAGTACTTAATCCACGTGTCTGGCACTTGGTGAGCTCTTGGACCGTCCTGTTTATGATCACTGCATACCAGAGGCAGAAGGTTGAGAAGGGCTGTCATTCCTCCTCTTTAACCCAACCTCTGGGGGTTTTTTGGTGGAGAGGAGGGAGGTTCCAAAATGAGAAGCGGAGGGGTGGACTCATGTATTACTTTAGTAACGGAGAAGGTGCTGTATGGACCAGGCAACAACACGGGGAGGTGCTGGCATGCCATTCATTGCCTTTGTAGGGGAAATAGAAAATAGAATTTCCTAGCAGACCACAGTCCAGCCAAGCCAATTTATTAAGCTCACTTATAGAGCAACATTCAGGGTTTTCACATGCCAAAGAGGGAGAGTAAAGGTATACCACTGGTGCAGGCTCCTAAGGCAGAACTCAGGTCTCTCCCCAACTGCTGAGCTTCCTGCTGTGTCACTTTAACTTTAACTTCTCTTGGCTTCAGTGACCTTATGAATACGTGAGATCACTGTAAAGAGCATCTAAAATAACGCAGGTAGGTAAAGCACTTAGCAAGTTGCCTTGCTTGATGAGTGCTTAATAAATACTAAGGTCAGGAGACCTGCTCTCTCTCTATATACATCTTGCCTAATGTTTCTACTTTACTGGAGCTGCGTCAATCCCTCACAACTGCAGATGAGGAGGGCGAGGCAAAGTTAAGTTAAATGGTTTGACGAGTAACTGGCCAGCCGGAAGGCAAAACCAGCCTGCACCATAAAATGAGGATAATACCACTCACAAAGCCCAACACAGAGCAGCAGTGCTGCCGAGGCGGGGAGACTAGGTCACCAAAACTCTTGTTTGAGAGAAAGGGTTCAAGATGGTTCTGAAGGCAGGAAAGAAGGAAAGCACGTGACTCCAGGTTGGCAGGGGCACGAAGCACTTCAAAGTCCGCCTGCATCTCGGTTCAACTGCACCATGAGTGGGAGGAAGCACCTGACAACTCCAGTAGTATTTCTTTTTTTTCTTTTTGAGACAGAGTCTCAAGGCTAGAGTGCTCCAGTATCACAGCTCACAGCAACCTCCAACTCTTGGGCTAAAGCGATCCTCTCGCGTCAGCTTCTCTATTTTTACTAGAGATGGGGGGGTCTCATTTTTGCTCAGGCTAGTCTTGAACTCGTGAGCTCAAGCTAACCACCTGCCTCAGCATTCCAGAGTGCTAGGATTACAGAAGTGAGCCACCACGCTGCCTCTAGTATTTCTAAAGAAAGGTGTTTTGATGTCCTTTCTCTTACATCTGAAAGTGCACACATCATTTTCAGCATTAAAATAATACCCAGGGGCAGCGCCTGTGGCTCAATGGAGTAGGGCGCTGGTCCCAAGTGCCAGAGGTGGTGGGTTCAAACCCAGCCCCAGCAAAAAAAAAAAAAAAAAAAAAAAAATACCCAGGTCCAGTGCGGTGGCTCATGCCTGTAATCCTAGCAATCTGGGAGGCCAAGGTGGGTGGACTGCCTGAGCTTACTAGTTCGAGACCAGCCTGAGCTAGAGACAGAATCTCGTCTCTAAAAATAGCCAGGAGTTGTGACTGGCACTTGCAGTCCCAGCTACTTAGGAGGCCAAGGCAAGAGGAACACTTAAGCCCAAGAGTTTGAGGATGCTGTGAGCTGTGATGCCATAGCACTCTACCAAGGGTGACTGTCTCAAAAAAAAAAAAAAAAAATCCAAACCAGAGAATACCCACCTCTCTTCCAAAAATCTTCACCCAGGAATTCCTAGCTAGGGGCTCCTTTATGATTACAAGGTGACTCAGAACCAGTAAAAATACAGAACCTCAGGTGGAAAACGCCCAAGCGGTCAGATGGGAAAGAAGATTTTTGAGTTTTCATTTTTCCTTAAACCAATTTCCTGAGGCCTAAGGCAGTGCCTCAAGTCACAGATCAGAAAGCAGAGCCAGGCAGATTTCAGCAGATTAGAACTGACGCCAGCAGCCAGCAAACGCTTCTACTGGTCCATTTTCATTTCTTGGGTTTTTCCGACAAAGGGAGGGAACTGAGCCCAATTGGGGATGGTTTGAAGGTTTTTTTGGCTGGGGTCAGGGACATGGCCCCAAAGAACTTGTTCAAGAACTTATCTGTAATGGTCTCCAAATGAGACTAGAGACTGATGCCCAAATTTGATGCCCCAACCCTTTTTCTAAAATTACCTGCCCACTTTTGGGGGAGAGAGGTAACTGCTGACAGATTCAGCAGGACCTCAAAAAGAGGCATTTTGTTTTTTCAAATACCTTAAGGAAGTTGTCTAGCCTCCAAAACTACCACCACCAGCTGCACCGGGCTCCTAACCATGGACCACCCCCCTTTCCCTTCTCCTTGTGTTTTGAAGTTTATTTTTCCCACATTCAGCCTTGAATTCTTTCCTTCCTTCCCCTGCAGTGGTGGAGCAACAACTCAGAGGGAAACACTTGGAGGGCAGCTCAAGGCTTTATCATTGCTGCCTGCCCTCTTCCCCCTTTAAACAAAGCTGGGGAGCAAACTAAACAAAAACTTGTACTCCAGAGGAATTGTTTCCTCAAGGGAAATCATAAAGTGACCTCCCCCCCAAAACACACACACCAGGGTGGACACCTACAGAAGGAAGCAAATCATCCCAGACAGAACTCCTGCTATTACTGAGGGCTACCCCAACCATTTACCTTCTGAAGCTCCCCAGAATCACCTCCTCACCTGCGCTCACCCGGGAGGGAAGCTGCTATAGGACAGGAGACTTTCCACCAAAATCCATCACTGAGCCCTTGCAGGCCAGCCTCTTCTGCCAGCCTCCTTAGAAGACAATGCTTTGTGTGCCTGGCTGCCAAGAAACACCTATATGCTCATCTGCAGGGATGTCCAGAGATCTGGGGACAAAAAGGGGTGTCACCCCTGGCAAGATGTATTCATGTCTTCCAAATACTTTCAATCTTACAACAGTCCAGGGCAGAAAAGAGGGATGAGGATGGTTTTGTTCCCATTTCTCATATGGGAAACTGAGGTTGGAAAATGAGAGACAACAAGATAGTCTTAAAGTATTGGACAGCTGCTGTGGATTAAACATTATTCCTTATCAGACCTCCTTTCTGCCGTCTCACCGCAAGAGCAACGTAACACCTTGGACAGTCTACTCTTACTTCCCTCCTGCAATCTAGGACTTTTACTTAGGTCCAGGTCATTCTACAGGGGACTGGGGAGGTGGGAATGCAGGCGGAGAAGGGTGGATGGTTGAAGCTGAACCTTTGAGAACCTGAGATAGTAGCCCTCAATCCCCAAATTGGCCCAAAGTCTCTGCCAGGATGGTCAGTCCCAGTTATCCCAGTGAGGTCAACGCCATCCACAGGGCCTGGACAGCTGAAGTCTGAAAATGCTTGCAACTCCCATTGCCGGCACCACCCCACCCCACCACATAGGCTCCCCTTCCTCATTAAAAGAGGACTACACAGGTTTGGTCGTTTGTGCAACCAGTTACTTTCACAAAGTTTAATTCCAAGACCTTGAGGATGTCTCCTCAAGATAAAGCTTCCCGGAAGCCTGAGAGTGTCCCCAGCATTCCGGCCACCAGCCCTCCTTTCATGGATTCAGGCTGACAGAGTCTCTAACCCCTTTCTGGCGCCGTGCTAGGGCGGAGAAATTTTGCCCAGGTTTAGGCTGGGGGACCCTCCAGCAGCTCTGCCAGGTTCACGTTCTAAAATTAAAAAAAAAAAAAAAAAAAGTCGGGCGGGCGCGGCACTGCCCCAGGAACACGGAGGTGGAGACGCGAGAGGGTGGCACCCGGCTCAGCTCCCGGACTCCGGGAGCGTCTCCAAGGAAAGATAAACGCCTTTATCCACCCCACAGTCTCCCTCCAAGAGGGAGGCACCCGCACACCGAGCCACTGAGGGGCCCAGTTTACCATGGAGTCAACTCCAAGTTCCTCCAGGCAAAGTAGGTTCCGCGGTGAGTTTCTGCGCATGGGGAGACCCCTATGTCCTTTGAGTGAGGGGACAGACCCTCAAAGCCTGATCTCTGATGGAACTTCCTCTCCCGTCAACCCAGAACCTTTCACGGAAACTGAGTCATCAAAAACTGTGAGGGCCTTCCCTTCAACACCCCTAAAGCTCTAGCCAGCTTCAGGTGTACATGGGGTTCAGGAGGCGGCTCACCTGCAGGATCTTGTCCAGACCCTCCTGGCTCAGGCACGGGAACTCTTTGAGCAGATGCAGCTTCTGTGTGTAGTAATTTTTCTTGGCTTCCTTCCAGTGCGGCTCCTCGAGCACTTCGAAGATCGCCGCCCCGATGGCCAGGTAGAAAATGATGGCCGAGGTGAGCAGAGGACCCCGGTCCACCATGGCTCCGGAGCGCCCGCCTCCTACAGAAAGCCCCGCTAGCCCCAGCGGCTCCGGGTCGCGAGCCCTTGAGCCCCTGGAAACAGCTGTTTGAATTTGGAGCTCCGCATGCGCAGTGCCCCGTCCCCCCAAGCGCAGCTCTCTGGACAAAGTTGCTTAGCCAAGTTGGCGCACTGAACGCAGGGAACTGCGTGGAGCTCTGCTCACGCGGGCCGGGGTGGGCGAACACCAAGGGGGCCGAGGGGCGTAAGGAGCGGGAGGAACACGGGCATTGACTCTCGGGAGACACGTGGGCAGCTCCTCCGCACGCCGGCAGCACAGTGCGCCGCGCCCGCCTCCGCGCGCCTCTTTAACCGGCACCCAGCCCGCTTTCGACCCTGGCGGGGGCGGGGTCCGCTCAAGACACGCCCACTCCAGTCCTACCGCCAGCCCGGCCCCGCCCCGGGCGCGGGAGTTAGCGTGAGGCGAGGTGTGCGTTGGACAGAGCTCAGTGCTCTTTTGGTTACTGGGGCCCGCCGCCCGGGGGCGCTGCACAGCCCCCCTCCCCCCCCCCCAGACCGCCAGGGGTTTGCAGTCTCTGGACTTTGCGTTTGTTATTAGTGGTGGTGTTTCAGCTAAAATGATTGTGCACCTTATGACTGAAGTCAGGAATTTGTTGCTATTGTCATTTTTATTGTAATTCAATTTTCATTTACTGATATTTCTTCCAAGAAAGCTTGATTCTCAGTCCCTTCCCGTCTCTCCTTCAAACGCCTTCCTGTAAGCCTGGGGAATGGGAATTAGAACAGGGCGGAAGAAGCCGTAGGGAATCAGATGATACCAGGAACTAACCTAGTCACAAACGTGTGGCTCTTCCCTCTTGTCCTATTCTCACCTGTCCTAGAGAAACCCGCTTCTACCCCCATAACCTCCCGGTATCTGGAAGGAGCAGGCAGCACTGCTTTGACTCCTTCCCCCAACCTCACTTTGTAACTACAGAAAACATTTGACCTCTTACATACTCAAAACCCTACTAAAATTACAAATTGCCCCTGCATCCTTAGCTGATTGGCTTTATCTTCTTCCTAGCACTAAATTTCATCTAACTTTAGTATATAACTTTATTTCTTTTGTTTAGTATGTACTGCACCCTCCCCCCCCCCACATAAACACTGAAATGTCTGCTGGAAAAAGGGAGAATCTCCTTTGTGCAAAGTTGTATTCACAGTGCCTACGACATAGTAGACACTCAATAAATGAGTTCAGTGAATAAATTTGTCAAAAACACACCGCATTTTCTGGGATTCTATAAACATGCATCTTAAGGAGGGCTGATCATTAGACTGACTTTGTAGGGAGGAAACTGAAGCTCAAGTGGGTTAGTTTGTTCCTTTACAGACTCACGTGCCTGCCCAGGGAAGACCAGAGCAGGAAGCTAGAGGAGGCCCAGATTTCCTCATTCTGCATCCCTGAAGCCTGCAGTGCCAATACTCTCCAGACCCTCCTGGGCAAAGATCACCCTTGATAAGGTCTTGGGGTGGCTCCTCTGCTGACAAGCCACTCCCCAGGACCAGGCCCCCTCACCCACGGAGGAGATCCCTCTTCTCTAACCCTTGCTACTCCTACCCGCCCTGTCCCCCAGGCTGTGGCCTTAACCCCAAGCTGCATTCTCACTCTCCCGCCCTCAGCTGAATACAGAGACCAAGCTTCTGTCCTGGATCCCCCCCTCTGGATGCAGCACAGCGCTCCGAGAAAGCCAGGGGCTGCAGTGTGAACCTTCAGCCAGCATGGGGTGGGGACAGTTTGAGAGACCACAGGCTCTCTTTGTTTAGAAAATTCTCCACCGTTCCTCTCCCACCTCCGGTCTGTGTTCTATTCCTAAGAAAATAAAGGGCCTCTTCCTATTTCAGTCTCCCTGCTTCATGAAAACACTGAATACTTTGGGAAGAATTGATTTTTATTCGAAGCGTTTATAACTCCTGGTTTCTGTGTCCTACTTCTTTGTTTCTTCATTTCCTGTGCCCTTTTTCTTTCTTGCTTTCTCTGTCGTGCTTACTCTCAGCCTTTCCTTCTTTTGCCCCATCCCTTCCTTTCCTGTATTTTCCTAAACTGCCTTCCCTTGCTCTCCATTCTCCCTCCTCTGGCCCCTCTGTCCTCTCTTTTGTCTCCTGCCCTGTAGAATGTGCTGCTCCTTTTCCAGCCTCCCCTCCCCCACCCTGGCCCCTGAAGCTCAAGTGGGTTCAGCCTCACTGTTGAATCTACACTTTCCCAAGGTTATCAGGACCACAAGACAAAGGCACGTGCTGTGCCCATTCTCAGCATGGCAGCCAGTGTGGGCTTCTGTGAATGAAACTGTGCATTTAGACAACTTGAAAAGGGTAAAGTGTGTACAGTATTCATGTACAGGTGGGTGGGGTATGATTTTCCTAAGAGCCAATTAATAAATCCATTCCAATAGTTTATGTGTATTTCTTACTATTATGCTTATTGTCATGGCTGATTATTATTCAAAGTGCCATTTAAAAAAATAATCAGCTTTGACAATGGAGTTGAGTTTCACCTTGACAGCAGGCTGTCACCAATTTCTCCAGGTGAGATTTACCTGAGTCTCATCTGGAGAAATTGGCAGAGCAGATCACTTGTTTTGGTCAAGTTCAAGCTCCCAGGGTCTAGCCACAAAAGCATCCACACCCAGTTTTGTTTCTTCCTTATTTTAGTTAGGTGAAGGGATTATCCTTTCAGTAAAATGAACACAATAATGCTTTCATAATGTTAGAACATTGTTACTATTTTATTTCTGTTTATATTGTTTTATATTCTGTTTTGGAATTTCGGAGAGGAATAGTTGCCCTCTGCAAATTGCTTCTAATCAAAGAAGTAAAAAGCCATTAAGAGCATAAAGTGGTTCAATATCACAATCACTTGAAAACCTTATTTCCTTAAATAAAAAGCTTTATAGCTCTCAACTGAAAAAGGTCAAAACAGTTCTATTTTTATTTTTCTTCTTGTTATATTGCTTAAAATGATATTAAATGCCTTATAAAATAGCTTGCATTGTGGAAGATTATCAATTATTTTACAAACTTGCTTTATTTCTAAGGGGACCATTTGGAAACCTAGAGGAAATAGCTATTAAATTTGTATGTCTTAAAATCTTCACTTGTTCAGTTAGAAAGGTTTCAATGTACATGATAAGATAACCTTCATGTCTTATATGTAGTACCAGGAAAATCATCACAGAACAAAATAAAATCACAGAGCAACAAAGATGTTTAAAAGAAGTGTTGAAAATGACATACACATATAATGAAATATTACCCAGCCATAAAAAAAAACAAAAGAAAATCCTGTCACATGCTACAATATAGATGAACCTGGAGGACATTATACTAAGAAAAACAAGTGAAATAAGCTGGTCATGAAAACACAAATACTGTATGATTCCAGTTACATGAGGTATCTAAAGTAGACTCATAGAAACAGAAAGTAGAATGAATGGTGGCTTCATGGTCTGGAGGGGAAGGGGAAAAGGGGAGGAGTTCAGCAAGTATAAAATTTCAGTTTTGCAAGATAAAAAAATTCTCCAGATTATGGCCAGGCACAGTGGCTCACACCTATAATCCTAGTACTCTGGTAGGCTGAGGTGGGTGGATTGCCTGAGCTCAGGAGTTGGAGATCAGCCCGAGCAGGAGCAAGACCTCCTTTCTAAAAATGGCTGGGCATTGTGGTGGGCGCCTGTAGTCCCAGCTACTTTGGAGGCTGAGGCAAGAGAATTGCTTGAGCCCAGCAGTTTGAGGTTGCTGTGAGCTGTGACGCCATAGCACTCTACTGAAGGCAACAAAGTGAGACTCTGTCTCAAAAACAAAACTAATTCTGAAGAGCTGTTGCAAAACAATGTGCATATATATAACACTACTGTTACTGCACACTCGAAAATGGCTAAAATGGTAAGTTTTTTGTTACCACAATAAACAAAAGTAGTAACAAATAGAACTTGTAAATTCAACATAAGATGTTTGAAGTTACAAGAATAAGCTGGGCATTGAGGAGAGAGATGTGGCTAAGTAAAGATAATTAAGTTAGGTAAGTATTGTCTTGGCAGGGTTTCAGTTACTCTTAATAGCAAAGCTACATGTCCTTTGCTCTGAGAGCCAGTTAAGCTATCAAGAAACGTGTCCTTGGAGGTTAAGAGCAGAACTCAAGCACCAATTCCAAATTATTTGCATTTGAAGATTTCAGATAGGTCTCTATTGCCATTACAAAGTCTTTTCCTTGAAAAGGGAACATGGGTATTATCAGAATTTCATCGCTGTTTGGCAACACTCACAATTTTTATTGCCAGGAAAAATAACTCAGTAACAAGATAGGCCCCCACTCTGACCAATTCAAAGTTCACCCTAAAACCTTCCTTAGACTGGGTCATTTTTGGAATAACACAGCAAGGTGTGATTTAGGGGACCCACTCCTAAATCTTCCTCATCGTTTTCCCCAACTGTAACTGATTCCTTAAATTCCACCATCTGAGAACCACTCGTGTGTGTCAAACATTGCCCTCCCCAACCAAAGACTTCTTTTTAAACCCCAGAAGGACTTTTGCATTAAAACTCTAACCCTACTTTTGTGGATCCCAGCCTTTTTCCCTCTTTGTTTTTCTTTTGTCACCCTGAGTTAAAGCTCACAGCAACTTCAAATTTGGGGCTTAAGTGATCCTCTTGTCTCAGCTTTTGAAGTAGCCTGGACTACAGACACCTGATACCACTCCAGGCTAGTTTATCTACTTTTAGTAGAGATGGGGTCTTACTCTTGCTCAGGCTGGTCTCGAACTCCTGAGCTCAAGCAATCCACCTGCCTGGACCACCCAGAGTGCTAGGATGACAGGTGTGAGCCACTGCCTCCTGGCTGGATCCTAGCCTTTGTCTGTTTTGCTAATTACTTTGCAAATCTAGGGCTGTTTCCCTGAAGAAAATGCACCCATGCACATACCCACCCAGAGTTCACAGGAATCCCCTACTTCCTCCCCAGGATCCTCCTAAAAGTGGTTCCTTACTGGAAGACTCTACAGGCGCCTCGGGCAGGGCAGTTTGGGTTGATGGAGCAGTGCTGGTTGGTGAGGAGAATAGAAGAGGAAAAGGTGAGTGGCAAGGAGGAAGGACACTTGGGCAATTTTGTCTGTAGCAATAATGACAAGGTACTTTTTACATGTTCACTATGTGTTAAATATTTCATAAACACACAGATAAGGCTTTTAGTCATGATTACTACCTTGTTTAATGGTTGCAATGGCCCTACAGGGGATTATTAGCCCATTTTACAGCTAAGGAAACTGAGATTCAGAGAAGTGAAGTAAATTGCTCAAGGTACTCAGGGTGCCCAGAGTCCGTTGCTCTCCTCATTTATCTGAGCAAGTGCTATCACCACTCCCTCTCCCAGGGCCTCTTCCAGCTCCCCTGAGGCCTCCTGTTTCCTTCTGTACTGGGAATCCTCAAGCTGCTAGCCCAGCCCTCCCCTATTCATTGTTAGGGTGACTGAGTACACCCTGGCACCCCCTTTGTGGATAACCTCTCTTGTCCTCTGTAGGTTAGGGTGCCTCTTCTGGAGATCGTGGCCTGTCCTCACTGGTCTCTTCCAGCTCAGTCCCCTTGTTGGTCACCCTTAATGCAGATAATGGCTTTGGGGATGAGAACAATAAATGGTCAGTGGGGACAATTGTTCTTGATATGTAGATATAACAATACCTTGCCGACCCTGCCAGAGTCCTTGGGCAACTGTTTACAATGTCTCAAACTCATACATTTATTTAACTTAATCATCTATTCCTTCAATATTTTTTTGAACAACTGCTATGTGACAGGCTCAGTGCAAACCTTGGGATATCGTATATTATGGTACTGTCCTTGTCCCAAAGGGCTTTCAAATGACTAGAAGTGAAGTCTGTTTAGGGTTGAGGGTCAGGGAGCACAATGATGATGGGAATGTTGAGGGAAGGGGGAAGGTCAAGAATGAGTTCAGGCTGGGCAGGGTGGCTCACAGCTAGAATCCTAGCACTTTGGGAGGCTGAGAAGGGAGGATCACTTGAGGTCAAGAGTCAGAGACCAGCCTGAGTATTTGCTTTTATAGAGACCACATTGCTACAAAAATAGAAAAATTAGTTGGGCATGATGGAGCATGCCTATAGTTCCAGCCACTCAGGAGGCTGAGGCAAGAGGATAGCTTGAGCCCAGGAGTTTGAGGTTGCAGTGAGCTATGAAGACACCACTGTACTCTATCTAGCCAGGACAACAGAGAAATACCCTGTCTCAAAAAAAAAAAAAAAAGAAAGAAAGAAAAAGAAAAATGACCTCAAAGAGGCTGACTAACTTTGATATTCATCTTGGAAGCTAGGTAAAGAATTCTTCTATAGACCGGCTACAGACCACAGATGTGAGTTTGGCATCGCAAGAGACCAGCAAGACCAGCACTAGAGGAAGGGAGCGACCCAAGATCAGGTCCAAGGGGTACACAATGGAGGGCATGGTGGTTCTTGGGTGCCGTGCTGGGGGGTTCTAACTTGCAGTCACAGAGAGGTCTATGGAGGGAATTCAGGGGCTCCTTGAATTTGGATGCAAAATATTGAATCTTTTTTTGCACTGGCCTCTATCTGAAATTTACCATCACCTTTAAGAACAAATATGGGGCGGCACCTATGCTCAGTGGGTAGGGCGCTGGCCACACATACTGAGGCGGGTTCAAACTCCTCCTGGGACAGCTAAAAAAATAACAACTGCAACAACAACAACAAAAATAGCTGGGTGTTGTGGCAGGTTCCTATAGTCCCAGCTACTTGGGAGGCTGAGGCAAGAGAATCACTTAAACCCAAGGGTTTGAAGTTGCTGTGGGCTGTGACACCATCCCACTCTACTGGGGTGACACAGTGAGATTCTGTCTCAAACAAAAAAAAAAAAGGACAAATGTAGGCAGTAAACCACAGTACTATCAGCAGCATCTAAGACTCTGTCACTAACAGATATTATGGTTCGTTTCTATCGCATGAAATGGTGGCAGACATCTCTAAATAATGTTTCAAATTATGTTGGTTTTAAGACCTGCTGCTATAATTGTAATATAAAGTGTTTCTTAAAAAGTGCATGCATTATAAATTTTTTAATGGGATTTTCTCATTTATTGTATGAAAACATTTGTATTCTGCATTTAGTAGGTTTCAC
>CAUYON010046875.1:0-13134 GCA_963573935.1 Arctocebus calabarensis
AGCTGGGACTACAGGCGCCCGTCACAACGCCCGGCCATTTTTTGGTTGCAGCCATCATTGTTGTTTGGTGGGCCTGGGCTGCATTCAAACCCGCCAGCTCAGGTGTACGTGGTTGGTGCCTTAGCCCATTGAGCCACAGGCACCAAGCCGATTATTTATAATTCTTAAGGAAAAAATTATACATGTTTGGACGTAGTAGGATTTATAAGTTTCATGAATGTTAAAATTATTCTTAAATCATTAAATCTCTGTGCTAGTTTAAATGAATTACCTTTCAGGATCTGAATTTCTCATTTTAAAAATTATGTTTTTTTTGTAAGGATGGTTTGATTTTTTTTTTTTTTTTCAATTTCCTTCAGGTAAAAGTGCAGTTTTAAAGTGTCTCCTGGATATTCACAGAATTTTTCAAGAGAATGACCCAGCATATATTCTAAATGATCTCTACATCTCTGACTACTGTGTGTGGATTCAGAAAGCCAAGTAAGTTTTGAGTCACTTATGAATGTTTAGATGCTTACATTTTTGAAACACCTATTTACTCAGAAAGAAAAAAGTGAAATAACTAGGGGAATACATTTTAATGAGAGAAAAATCCATTTAGCTATCAAACACTTAAAAAGTAACTGGATTAACATAGGGAACTTGATGAATTTACTTAGGGAAGGAGGTACAGATGGTGAAAAATTACTTTTATTTGAAAAAATGGGTATTGGAACTGCCTGGAAAATAGGTATTAAAACAGACAGTTTGTGTTTATTGCCTTACTATTGACTATCCAGTATAAAATCTCAAGATGAATATTTGAACTTGTATCTGCTGTTTACTTACAGTTGGGTGTGAGTGTGTATATATGTGCGTTCTTGTTTAGGTGCGTAAACATCATAATATACAAACCTAGTCAAATCTAATCCAAATGAGAACTGCATATTTACTGGCTAATCATTGGCTTATAGAGTTCATATTATGAAAAATACAGTCTTCAGAGCCTGATAGAGTCTTTATAACACATGTATTCAAGAGTCTGAACCCTCACAAATGGGCTTCAGCACTTGCTTAGTATGTAAAATTTTGTTTTCTTTTTTTTTTTTTTAATTTTTATTTTTTATTTTTATTTATTTTTTTTGAGACAGAGCCTCAAGCTGTCGCCCTGGGTAGAGTGCTGTGGCTTCACAGCTCACAGCAACCTCCAATTCCTGGGCTCAAACAAGTCTCTTGCCTCCACCTCCCAAGTAGCTGGGACCACAGGTGCCCAACACAACCCCTGGCCATTTTTTGGTTGCAGCCATCATTGTTGTTTGGTGGGCCCGGGGGCTGGATTCGAACCCGCTAGCTCACGTGTACGCAGCTGGCGCCTTAGCCCGTTGAGCCACAGGCGCCGAGCCAGTATGTAAAATTTTCAAAAACCATTTACAATTGCCTCAATCAAGAAAGCACAGGAGATTAACTATTAAATTTTAAAATGTAGTGAATCTGTATTTTATGAAGGAGTTTTTTAGATCTGATTATTATTAGACATGGCCAAATTATCCATTTTGGTAGTAAGAGGCTATTAATTAAGAGCATATAAAGAAAGCTCTTAATTGGAATGATTCCTAAGTATTGTAGAAAATGATTGCACGATATCAATCGTGACTTGGAAGAGAAATAATCATGATATTTTTAGTATTACTGTGATTGGTAAGTAAAGGCTTCAGCATGGATTTTAATGCCTCTTATGAATGAGCCATCATATAGAATTAATTTTTTATTTCTTTTCACGGTGAAGCAATTATATTGCAGAGTGAAATATGAAAACACCTAGAGGCTAAACCTGTTGTATGGAAAGTGCTTAGGGGTTGTTCAAGATAACACCTAATAACATACAGCAGGTGGTGTCAGCATTTGTGTTGGAAATGTAGATTTCGCCAGATGGAAAATTGAATCTTTAACCCCTGAGGTCATAATGGCATGTCATCACTTCATTTGATTCTCCTGCTAATTTAGCTTATCAAATACCCTGTTGCCATCTCCTGTTGTTACTTTCATTTTCATAATAAAATTAAATTGAAATAGTCTGTATGAGTTTTGTTTTTTTATTCTTTTTTTTTTTTTTTTTTTAAATAGTGAGGATTTTATAAACATGTAATGAGTATTGAGTTCGTGCCAGGATCCCATTTCCATGAATGCCTGTATCTCTATTTGTGACATTCCTTATTAACTAGAAAGGATTGTATTTCATTAAAGTAGAAGGATATAGACCCTCAAGTTGATGTGGTGATTACCTTACTTAGTCTTACATTTTTTTTTTTTCTCTTGGTTTTAAGTTATGGAAAATGAAGCAAAATTCTTAGGTTCTTATTAATTGTTGTGGAAATAGTAGTTTTTTTTTTTTTTTTTTTGTGATAGAGCCTCAAGCTGTCACCCTGGAGTGAGTGCTGTGGCATCACAGCTCACAGCAACCTCCAATTCCTGGGCTCAAGCGAGTCTCTTGCCCCCGCCTCCCAAGTAGCTGGGACTACAGGCGCCCGCCACAACACCCGGCCATATTTTGGTTGCAGCTGTCATTGTTGTTTGGCGGACGTGGGCTAGATTCAAACCTGCCAGCTCAGGTGTACGTGGCTGGCGCCTTAGCCCGTTGAGCCACAGGCACCAAGCCAGGAAATAGTAATTTTTTAAAAGTACATTAAAAAAGGGAGTAAGGTAGGAAAGAGAAACCAGCAGGGACTCTTCAAATTACTTTGTAAAGTTGTTTTCTCAACTTCACCGATTTGAATAGAACTTTGCCTTTCCTGAACAGACTGTATTGTTTTTACTTTGTGTGTTAAAATTTAACTGTAACCCAGCCAATTTTCACTCCCTGTAAGATAAAACATTTGTTCCTTTATCTAATATTTATTAAGATTTCTAGTTTCATCCTTATTTTACAAGTACAACATGATTCAGCCTTTTAGTATCATCTTTATTCTTGGCTCGAAATTAATTATACTGCAGTATATGTTCATGATTTTCATAATGTATTTTTTTCTCTCTGCCTTTTACCTTGATTTATTTCTTTTCCATATACTTTGTCAGTGAAATACAGCACCTTTATTTTATTTTATTTTTTGAGACAGAATTTCACTATGTCGCTCTTGGTAGAATGCCATGGTGTCACAGCTCACAACACCCTCTAACTGTTGGGCTTCTCTTCCCTCAGCCTCCCAAGAAGCTGGGACTACAGGTGCCCACCACAGCGTCCAGCTATTTTTTTGTTGTCATTGTTGTTTAGCTGGTCTGCACTGGGTTCGAACCCACCAGCCTTTGTGCATGTGGCTGGCGTCGTAACCACTGTGCTATGGGAACGGAGCCACAGCACCTTATTTTTATATTTTAAAATAGTTGTATATTTTCCTAAGTCTGTGTTTGATGTTTTTGGTTATAATAATAAAAACTATGTAAAATTTTATTTGAAATACCAGACAAGTGCTAAATTCTGAATACCACAATGAACATTCCATTTTTATAGTCAGACATTTCCTTTGGCAAAAACTTATTGGAATATAGGTGACGAAGCTATTCTTGTGTCCAATTAATGAAGTGATAGCAATAGCTATTGTAAATTTTGCTTTAGTGCTAGGTTTTTATTTTTGTCTTAGGATAATCTGTGTCTTGTACAGCTTATTTGCAAATCTTAAAGACTGAAACTGCTGGATTCTTACTCTGAGTTACAGACTTTGCAAATTATTTTTCTGAAAAAGAGTACCCCAATATTTTTCATTATATGCTCTCTAAGAAGTTTTGAGTGCGGTACATAATACAACAAATATTCTTTTGTTGTGTGCCTGTCTCATATTGTTATAATCTAGGTGCATAGTTTTCCCCCCTCTAAAATTGTAAGGTCCGCATGAATGAGCACCTATCTGGGACAATAGTATCTCCTTGTGAGCACAGTTAAGTTTTAGTTGAATTGAACGATACATATTAGAGCAGATTAAGAAAATACTTTTCATTGTTTAAAAAAAAGTAGTACTTTGTGGCGCTGGTAGCTCAGTGGGTAGGACAGCGGCCACATACACCCAGGCTGGCGGGTTGGAACCCAGTCCATCCAGCTAAACAATATTGACAACTGCAACAAAAAATAGCTGGGGATAGTGGCAGGAGCCTGTAGTCCTAGCTACTTGGGAGGCTGAGGCAAGAGAATCACTTAAGCCCAAGAATTAGAGGTTGTTGTGACGCCATGGCAGTCTACTCAGGGTGACATAGTAAGACCCCGCCTCAAAAAAAAAAAAAAGTGAATTGAGACTGGGCATGGTGGCTCACAAGTGTAATCCTACCATTCTGGAAGGCTGAGCTGGGAAGATTGCTTGAGGTCAGGAGTTTGAGACTAGCCTAAGCAAAAACGAGACATCATCTCCACTAAAAATAGAAAAATTAGCCAGGCATATTGGTGGGAGACTGTAATCCCGATATTCTCTAAACTACTCAGAAGGTGAGGCAGGAGGATCACTTGCACCCAGGAGTTTGGGAGTGCTGTGAGGTAGGCTGGTGCCATGGCACTCTAGCCTGGGCAATAAAATGAGACTGTCTCAAAAAAAAAGATAGAATTGATTTTAACTTGTTTTTGATATTTTCAGCAGCATTCAATATAAGATTTCCCCCTGATTCCTTGCTGGTGAGCTGGCAGTGATCGTTCTGACAGTCTCAAAGTGTAGCAGTTTACACTTTTTAATATAAGCCAGGATAGAAGAGAATAAACTGTGATATGTTCTAGCTCATGACCCTAGTGAGTCTCTTCATCTCCTTCAACCAGTATTAATATTTTAATATTTTCTCTAGTAGTTTTTTGATTCATTTTTAAACTAGTGGAAATAATAACTACATATATATTCTTTATAGCCTGTTTTATATTTACGCAGGTTTTTTTTTTTTTTTTTTTTTTTTTGAGACAGAGCCTCAAGCTGTGACCCTGGATAGAGTGCTGTAGCATCACAGCTCACAATTGGAGCTCACAGCTCCAATTCCTGGGCTCAAGCAAGTCTCTTGCCTCCACCTCCCAAGTAACTGGGACTACAGGCGCCCGCCACAACGCCCAGCCATTTTTTGGTTGCAGCCGTCATTGTTGTTTGGCGGGCCCGGGCTGGATTCGAACCCGCCAGCTCAGGTGTACATGGCTGGCGCCTTACCCGGTTGAGCCACAGGCGCCGAGCCTTACGCAGGTTTTCATTGGCCATTTAAGTGGGACAATGAAGGACCATTTGCCAAGATTCAATAATATTGGAGAAGGTGTGAATTTGGGAGAGAAGATGAAGAGCTCAGTTTTATTTTATTATTTTTTTTTATAGAGATGGGGGTCTTGCTATGTTGCTCTCGCTGGTCTCAAACTCCTGACCTCAAAGGATCTTCCTGCCGCAGCCTCCCAAAGTACTGTGGATTACAGGCATGAGCCACTGTGCCTGGCCAGGAGTTCAGTTTGAGAAATGTTGATTTGAGGCCTCAAAAGAGTATTTATAAAGAAGTGGCCAGGAACATTGGGAGAACAGCTGGAAAAGATGTGTACTACGTATAGAAAAGAAGGACAAAGAAGGAAAACATAAAAAATGCTCTCTGATTGCCTAGTACTGTTTTACCCATATGATTACAATAAAAGTCAGGAATGGATACATTCCAGGCTGGGAAAATAATATCATGCAGAGGAGTAAACAAGGAAAACCTGTATGCAACGTGGTGAACAGATTTCTTGGTTCTAGCTATGGTGTGTAGGAAGGGTAAGAACAAGTTAGGGGCTTTTTGCATTTGGATCATAGTTTATCCTTATAGTGTGACCCTTTATTATCAAATAGGAGAATCTGTTGTTAGCTTGGGGTTACGATGTGGTAACACAGTAAAAGGGCCGAATAAAAAATCCTGTCTCTCCAGTCTGTGTGCTGGAGGCTGCCAGGACTCTTGACTAATTCTTGTGAGTTGGCTACATAAGAGAAACTCACTCAGACAGTAAAATTGGGGAGTTCTCTTAGATGAGTACAGTTACCTTCTAGCACCTAGATGTTGAGAGTACAGCTGGCCCCCCCAGGAGCTCAGGCTATGAGAAACAGAGGCAGTTGGCTTTCCGTCTGGCACGTGGTCACTCGTCTTGCTTCTTTCTGCGAGTCACCACCGCTGTGCTCTCTGTGTCCATGGAGGAGGATGGCTGCTCCCTAGTTCAGAGTTTCCATGTCTTTATTTTCAGTAGAGATAGACTAGAGTCCTTTGTAATTCCAGGGGAGGGAGAATGTGGTTGGCTCAGCACGGCATAGTGTCTTTTCATGATGCAGTTGCATTAGTCATAGCAGGATGAGGGTACCAGCTAGCGCAGTGCTTAGATGCCTGGTTTGTCAGTGTGAGTCTTTTCTTCTCAGAGAAGAGTTGGAGGCAGGGAAGGGGCATGAGCCACCTCATCCGGACATTGTAATCTCACAATGCCATTTTTGAGCCATAGCTGGGGGAGAGCCCTCACCTCTGCCACCACCTGTGTCACTGATTTTTATAATCTACAGTGTCAAAGGTGATTTCAGGGATCTGTATGAACACAGTCTGAGCATCGGAATATCACTTTGCTAGGCATGCAAAGTGATAATCAGACACTCAGGTGGTTTTCCTTTTGTAAGGAAAGTTACGTCACTGACAAATGGTAAAGCAGTAAATGTCACATTAGCTGCTAATGATTAGCATGTAGAAATTTCAAGAAACAATTGTTGGATTGAGATCATTCTTGGTAAGGTGCTTATTCTGGCATGTCAAGTTGCTCTTTAGTTTTACTGTTTCTTTTTAATTAAATCCACAAATTCATCCTGGGTGAAAGTGGGTTTGATATCCATAAGAAAAGATTAGTATGCCAGTATCCATTCTCTTGCACACGTGCACTGTGGTTTCACATAGGAAGGATTTACGTAATGGTTCTTTGCCTTATCACCAGTCGTTCAGCAATGCCCACTGGGGCCTGTTGCTCTTCATTACACTTCTCTTACAAGAATTGTGCCAATAAATCATAGGATTACAAATGTTCCTACAGATTTAAGATTAAAATAGCCTTTTGTAAAGATGTGAAAGCTCTCTGTAACTAAATGTATTGAAAAAACTAACAAAAAATTATATAACTGTTGGGTTTGAGTTTGTGTTTTTGAGACAAGTTCTCACTCTATTGCCTAGGCTAGGGTATTATGGGATCATCATGGGTCATGGCAGCCTCAAACTCCTGGGCTCCAGTGATCCTTTTGCTTTAGCCTCTGGAGTAACTGAGACTACAGGCCCAGTTAAATTTTCTACTTTTTATAGACACAGGGTCTTTCTATGTTTTTCTGTGTTGCTCAGACTGATCTCGAATTGGCCTCAAACAATCCTTTCACCTCAGCTTCCCAAATTGTTAGGAATACAGGTGTGAGCCACTACAGATTCTAATGATTAGGTCTATGATGGACCTAGGAAAAATAATTTTGGTGGCTCGGCGCCCATAGCTCGGTGAGTAGGGTGCCGGCCACAGACACCAAGGCTGGCAGGTTCGAGCATGGCCGGGACCTGCTAAACAACAATAACAACTACAACCAAAAAATAGCCAGGTGTTTTGGCAGGCACCTATAGTCCCAGCTACTTGGGAAGCTGAAGCAAGAGAATTGCTTAAGCCCAAGAGTTTGAGATTGCTATGATGCCACAGCACTCTACCCAGGGCAACATAGTGACACTCTGTCTCAAAAACAAAAAAAGAAAAAATAGGTTTGGTATACTTGAGAATTTAAAAAAATTTAGAGCTATAATTCACTTAATCACTTTTACTTATATATGTACCATGGGCTTTATGATTGTAGTGCATTGATAAAAATTGAGGTTTATAAAAATAAATTGGGCAAGATTTTATATTTTCATAAAGGAGGAGGTTAGAGGAGAAAGTGTGGAGAGGAGTTTTTGTAAAAAGGACAACCATTTTCAGATGAACAGACATGGAAAGTACTATGCCTTTTTCTAAGGAGTATGGTGTGTATCCAGCGCATTTTATAGCTGCTGGCTGGGTCTCTGTTCTTTCTTGGTTTAGTTCCTGATACTTGGCTACACACTTCTGCGGTCCTTAGTTTTGGCTTGTTAGAGCCATGACCTTTGACAGAGTGAGCAAATTGGTATTTTCCTTCACTTCCTTGTTCTTGTGTATTTTTATACCTTAAAGGTCTTTGGAGGATTCTCTTTGGAGGCAACCACAGGATCAAGTGAGTTCAGGTGGTGATTGATTTAGTCAGGTTTTGTAAACTAGTATGCTCCTCTTCACAGAGAATTTTCACTGTGCTTGAATTGTCTTAACATCTTACTCAGAGAAGAGGCTTACATTGATTAATGTGGCAGATGTGTGGTTATCGTACTTAGAAAGTGCTCTGTTTAAGCAGAGCTTTGTCAAGAGCGTCCTTTGAATGGAACCACAAGAAAGCTTTTTTTAAAAACTGACAACTTCAAGTACAATTTCCTTTTTCTTCTATTATGATTGAAACCCAATCCTTGTTATAACATAATTATCTCAACTGAAGCCAGCAGGGAGTTGCTGCCTTAATGTAAGGGGTGTGAAGTCCCCTGAATAAATAGAGGATTAATTACACTCACAGCATGTTGGGAAGGTGATGAGATTGATTGTGATCGTTTGACTTGTCCCATTTCCTGCCCTGACTACTTTCTTGAATAAATAGAAGCTGGGAAAATAATAAATAGAGCTATGGAGTGTATATGTTGGGCACGGAGTGTTGGAAAAGGACCTCCTTGAGGTATATGTTCAAATTTTAAATGATTCAGATGACATTTATTTTAGATTATTTTCCATCATTGATTCTTTTGCTGTTCTCAATTTAAATAGCTTTCCAGGAAATTGTTTTTATTTCAAAAAATATAGATTATTGGCAGAGTTTTAAGAGAATCTGACTAATATATCTTAATGGGTGGATATCAGCAAATTTCTGGTCCATTTTTAGATTTTCATTTGATGTGACCTTTTAGAAGGCTTAAACGAAAGAAAAATGTTAAGTGTTATATGTTTCTATTGTCTCTCTCTCCTAAGAGCTTCATACTTTTGTTAAACTTAAAATGATAAATTTTAGTACTTTGATGAAACAGATCCTGTTTTCTATTTTGTGTTTGTCTTTCTTTACTAGAGAGTTTTATAATCGAAAACTTTGATTTAGATTTCTGTGTATGTTCTCTTAATTTTCTCTTGCTATGGCTTCCTAAGTGAGGCCCACTTAACTCCGGGGAATATATAAAACAATCTTTTTGGAGTACAGGAAGTCTATAACAGGCTTTCTATGTTTATTTTTATTTATTTTTCTCTATGTATTTTTTTAAGAAAGAAATTAAGCTTTATTAATATTTAAAATAGAAATTGCTGGCAAAAATTATCTTCAGTAGGTATCTACCATATGTTTTTTTACTGGTGGAGTACTTAAACAGAAGCTTATAGCCCACTGCTTCATGGAACAACCACCCTTATTTCCAACATGAGGCATATACTTTTATTCTCAAAGCTTAAATTGGGCCGGGCACGGAGGCTAATAATCCTAGCACTCTGGGAGGCCAAGGCAGGTGGTTTGCTTGAGCTTGTGAGTTCAAGATCAACGCCTGAATTGGAGAAGGAGAAGGCTTGCCTTTGCTAGGAAATTAAGAGTTGGGATTCAGGGATTCTTGTCATTCTCTGACTGTTGCTTGATCTAGGTTGAAGACATGGAAAATCAACTGCAGGAGCTTGAGATTTTATGTCAGATATGAAATGCGCCTGCCTGCTTTCAGTTGTGTGTTCTGTTTGCCCAGCGATGATAAAGAAGCCTAACTTATGAATGGGAAGCCTTGCCATGATGGCATTGCATTTCTCCTGGGCACAAAAAACTTGACCTTATTAAAGTTTTGTTTTCAAGATGCTTCTGTGTTATTCTTATTTGTTAAAACATTAATGAACAAAAGTCATCTCTCATTTTGAGGGGGAAAAAAAGAATGTAATTTGAAAGGGACGATCTTAAGTCTTGGAGTGGGATATGATTTGGCATTAATCTCAAAATGTGTGATTCCATAAAGAATAGTTTTGTGATTTCATTGTTAATTACAAATCCAAGGAAAAAGGACTTGGAGAAATCTGGACTGTTAATGTGCTAGAGGACAGAGATCTTACCACGTGTTCCACTTGGTACCCCAGTACCTAGAGAATGTCTGACACTTACTAATGACACTTGGTAAATGCACATTGCATTAAAAACTTTCTTTCTAATTCAGTAAAAAGCAATGAAAGAAGTAGTTTTCTCCTCTCCTTATACATTATTAAACCTATGAGCCTGGTCATGGATTTAAGATGTGCCCTTCTCTGTGGGCTCTCGTAGTATACCCTTGCCAGAGTAAACCATTGCCCAGCCTCCTCGCCTGTGTGCTGTGAGCATGGAAGGGGGTTGCACAATGTGTAAGAAGAGGTAAAAATAATAAACCCTCTTATAGGACCATCAATATAGGTTTTACTCTTTATATCCTAGTCCCCAAACAAGGACAGGGGACTTACTTACACAGATGTTCTGTATCTAGGTAAATGACAAAGGGAATGTGCAACTTTTGGGAAATGTTTATTTGCCTAGGTGAGGGAAAGTGAAAATGGATTGGAAGAGTGTGTGAGAGAGAGAGAGGTGTGGGGATGTTTGTATGGTTGGATATATAGATGGTTGGATCACCTGCACGTTACCTACTTGGCGATATGGGCCCAGAGTGTGGCACTGGGGCTGTCAAGCAGCTTTCCTGAGGAATCAGACTCAAAAATTAAGCTTTTTGGGGCTTGTATCTATGTGCAGTCTACATGTCTAGAGACGGAATGAAGAGCTAGTTGAGAAGGAAGAAGGTGCTCCCCTCTATAATTCCAGGATGTTCCCCAGGTCATCATCTTCTCCAGATTATTTAACAGATTGAATGATCTGTGACAGAATTGAAGGATAGCATAGATAGCCATTCAGTTTGATCTTCTTGCCCATGAATTGGTACCTATGAATGATAGAGTGTCCTAAATCAAACCGTGTTTTTCTGAAATATTTCAGTTATAAATATTTCTATTCTTTGTCATTTGTCTGTTTAGAGTCTAATTGAATCCAAAAGGTATTAAGCACCTGCTTCAGCAGGCATTGTCCTCAGGGCTGGGGATAGAATCAGTATTAGGTTTCTGCATCAAGGAGCCCAAGGTCTGGGAGGGTTAATTGGAAATTGTTGTTTAGGAGGAAATGGTATGTCATGAAAAATCTTAACTGGAAACTAGCCTGCTGTAGTGGGCACATGGCTGTAGTACCAGGTACTCTGGAATCTGAGCCAAGATGATTGCTCAAGCCCAAGAGTTTGAGGTTGCTGTGGGCTACAAGGATGCCACAGAACTCTACCTAGGGCAACAGAGAGAGACTCTGTTTCAAAAAAAGAAAAAGAAGAAAAGAAAAAGAAAAATCCTAACTGGAAAGCTAACTTGAAAAAAACAGCATATAGAAAGCTGTATGTGTTAAAGTGGCTCACTTGAATTAAAAGTCCATATTCACAGAACAAAATCTTAGACGGAAACGTATTAATGTTAAGAAAAGTTATCTCGGCTTGGCGCCTGTGGCTCAACTGGCTAAGGCGCCAGCCACGTACACCTGAGCTGGCAGGTTCGAATCCAACCCGGGCCCGCCAAACAACAATGACGGCTGCAACCAAAAAATGGCCGGGCGTTGTGGCAGGCACCTGTAGTCCCAGCTTCTTGGGAGGTGGAGGCAGGAGACTCGCTTGAGTCCAGAAATTGGAGGTTGCTGTGAGCTGTGATGCTACAGCACTTTATCCAGGTGACAGCTTGAGGCTCTGAGAGATGTATATTAGAGTGAACATAGATTCTCTCCCCCAGATATGCATTTTAAGAACTTATAAATGCTTGTTAAAATTTTTGTTCTCAAACGTAACAGACTATTATGGAAGTGAATTAAGTAAAAATGTGGTGGTTTGCATTCAAGGCCAGACTATGATTGAAAAAAGAGAGCCCTTCTACCTTGAATGAAATGAAATAAACATAATAGTTAGATAATTCATCAGTGCTTGTTTGAGTTTTCTCAAATCTGAACTTAGCATTTAAGTCAAATAGTAATTTGATATTATTGTAGAGTGTCATTTTTTTGTTCACCATTTTGTTATTTATATAAAAATTACAGAGTAGAAAGAAGAGACCGTGTCATTAGAAGTCTTTGATGTGCTTGTGTTCTCTGAGTTACACAGCAGCACATCAGATCACAGTGCACAACTCTGATAGCATGGCGGGTCTGCCTTTTGTTCAGGTGGCCTGCCCTTAGTGTAGTGGTGGATGACACATCGCTTTACATCCGGTTTATGATTATGTGTATACTTTAAATGACAAAGTGAATTGTGCAAACTGATTCTCCTCCTTTGATTATCTTTTCTTTGACTCTTTGTTGTTGTTGTTGTATAAACCAAGGACACATATACCCCCAGAATTCTTTGGGAATGTCTTCTGTTGCCCTGGCATCATACCTCACAGCAACCTCAAACTTAGACTCAAGAGATCCTCTTGGCTCAGCCTCCCAAATAGCTGGTCTGTAGGCACCCACCACAACACCCACTCGTTTTTCTGTTTTTAGTAGAGACAGGGTGTCACTCTTGTTCAGGCTGATCTCAAACTCCTGTGCTCAAGCAATCTCCCTGCCTCGGCCTCCCAGAGTGCTTGGATTACTGGTGTGAACCCTTGTGCCTGGCCAGGGGATGTCATTTTTCATAACCTTATTGGAACTCAAAGATACTTTTCTTTTTTTTTTTTCTTTTTTCTTTTATTGAATCATAGCTGTGTACATTAGTTCAATCATGGGGTACAGTGTGGGGGCTTCACATGCAATCTGAGATATTTTATCAACCTGATTGACATACTGTTCATGATATTTTCTCGTTTACTATATGAAAATATTTTGATCCTTATTTAGAAGTTTCTCCTGACCCTTCGAATATATACCACACATGTGATCTCACCCTTTGTCCCATCTCCCCCCCTTTCCCTCCCCTTCCCTCCCTCTCCCCTTTCCCCGTCTTCCTGTGCAATAAATGGGTTGTAGCCTTCACTTGAACGATAAAGAATTTGTCTCATATTAGGGGTGTATACATTGGATACTTTTTCTTCCATTCTAGAGA